>NW_010729533.1:7388-19301 GCF_000365185.1 Nelumbo nucifera
CGGCCCATGGCCCGAGCCCGCACTGGTTCATGCCAAGCTGTGGGCTAGGCTGATCCATGGGCCAAGCCTAGGGCCAGGCCAGGCCGTGGACCGGGCCAAGCTATGAGAGGTCCATTTAAAAAAATTTGAAAAAGATGTTTAAAATTTTATTTCATATGATTTTTGATGTATACAATTGTTTATATACACAATTAGACCTATTCATGGGTCGGGTAGCCTGATGGCCTGGCTCGACTTGACCTATTATTTTTTAGGCTTGGACAAAATTTTAGGCTTGTCGGCTCAAGCTCGTGCTTTCTCAAATAAGCCCGACCCCGACCCCGACCCAATACTATTACATATACAAAAAAGTACTTATGTTATGTAATATATATATGTATATGCTTCTTAATTTATTAATAAATTTCAATTTACTACATATTATGAAATATAAATTAGTTTAATAATTTATTAAATTATTACTAAGTTAATCTAATATTAGTTTATAAAAGTATATTGAAAATAAGATATTTTGTGTATAGATTGACCTTCGGACTCGGGCTTGAGCTTTGGGCTTGCATATTTTTTGTTGATAAATAGGCCCATGTGAATTATAAAACTATGATTTTTTACAAATTAAAATTTTTATTTAATTCTTGTCTAATATAAAAAAATAAATAACATTTCTATATATATTAATATAAGATTTGTTGTTTAAATATTATATAATAATATATCACTGCAAGAAAACTGACTTTTGGCAACAGTCAAAAATTGTTTCCGATATAGGAAAAACTGTTGTCAAATGTTTTACTTACAATTGAAAGATCTATTACTAGTGAAGCCATTGTTAAAAGTGTTTTGCAACAATCAAATGTTTCAAAAACAGCTGGTCCAATTGATGGCAAAAGTAGTGTTTTGCAACAACCATTTATCCGTCACTAAACAAATTGTTTTAGCAACAATGCATAAAAACTGTTAGCCATATAGTTTTTTAGCAACAACCGATTACTTGTTGCCTAATGGTACCACCCTAACAATCATGTTAGTTGTTGCTAATTGTAAATTTGCAACAGTTGAATAGTTGTATCTAACAATCATCTTATGTAACAACCTGTATAAATTGTTGTTGAATGGGCAATAATCAAACAATTGTTGCCCCAAAGTTTCTTATATAATGATCAAGTTAATTGTTGCCAATTGTAAATTAGCAACAACTGAACAATTGTTTCTTACAAATATTTATGGCAATTATTTCTATACACAACAATCAAGTAAATTGTTGCTAATTGTAAAGTGCCCACAATTGAATAAATGTTTCTCATAAATATTTTAAGCAACAAACCTTGTAAATTGTTTGTAAATCATATCTCAATTGTATTCACATACAAATGTATTAAAAATATATTATAATTTCCAAATTGCTATCATAAATTATACAATTAACACATTGAAATTTGGTCCAATGTATCCACCGATATATCTAAAGTTGTGTCTTGGGCTAAGTAACCATGGTAACGAATTGGTTGAAAATGATGAATAGCTCATGAGAGGTTGATTTCACATCTTGAAGAGTTCCAACTTTGCTTTACATGTAGTTGGCTTGTAATGGAATAATTAGAGCATATCCAATTCCTTCAAAAAATAAAATATAATAAGTTAAAAAACAAAACAAAACGAATCAAGCATCAAGTATAGAAAATTTAAAGTTACATGAATCATGCATCAAGCCTCATCATTGTTTTATATTGTGAAGGTATTTCCATCAAATCTGCTAGAACAAACTCTCTACCTCTTTTTTGTAAGTTTGTATATTCCTCGACATGATTTCTATAAAATTTACAAACTGAATAAGGGAAAGCAATCATCTCCAATCAAATAACTTATAAAACTATTAACTTGAGTATGACAAATTAACAAAGGATAAAAGTTTAAATTCTATAAACCATATGTACCACATCCCTAGAAATTATCAAAGGCCCGAGCAGGGATGTTGTCATCAAATTCCCTCATCATGTTCCAAGGGCCATCTCCAATTCCAATTAGGATAATGAACAAGGGTTATTTGTTGTAAGAAAAAAAAAAGCATAAGGGAATGTAAATTTCCAAAGAATATGACTAAAGGAAATATGCTATTACCTTGCTTCTACAATTGCTTCTAGGGTTTTTTGCTCTTGTGGGCTTAGCTACCCTTCTTCTGTATCAACACTTCTTGTGACCTATGAACAAAAGGACATTGTGGGCTTAGCTGCTTTTCTCCTTTATCGGGCTGAAATATTTGAGACATTTCTTCAACTTTTATGATTAAAACCTTGTTCTCCTTGTTATTAAAATGCAAAATAAAGTTTTTTTCTATAAAAAAGGTAGAAATATAAAAAAAAAGAGATTTATGTCCATTTTACTACAAAAAAGAATACATCCATAAGGGAAAATTTTTCAATCACACATTACTATTTAATTTTTTATTATTCATGTAGGTTGCAAAACTATGGCTGAGTTTGAGCCAGGCAAGCATCCATAGTGTAATGGCTTACTTATTAACAAGGCCATTACCCATTGGTTGTCCTAGCCATCTAGGGTTTTGGGAGGAGTGGACCAGATACAGTCCTAGCCTTCAAAATTTTTCCACAAGTCGCCGCTCTAAGACTCAAACCTGTGTTCTCACACTTAACAAACTGAGATTTTTCCATTACACCAAGTAATGGCTTAGTTGTAGAACATTAAACAGATCATGAGCTACCAAATTAGGTGTTTATCCCATAAGTCATGCAAAATGAGTTTACATTAACAGATTATTGAACCTAAAAAGAATCACTTGTCCATCAGCAATTATCATCAATAAAACATGGTATTGGCTGTAGGTGGAGTAAAGGCTAGGTTGGGGGAGCAGTCTCTTTGAAAGACAGAGAAAGACCGAGAGTTAGAGGGGATTGAGTTTCAAGCTAGGGTGTCAAGCTCGGGTAGTAGAGCTAGGAGTCAAGGGAAAGGGTACTTGATTGCTGAATGAATTCCATTATGAGGAGGTTCTCTATTTATGGGGGAGATCCCGAGATCCTAAAAGGAAGGAGGTAAAGGTGCTCTTCTCCTATTAGGAGAGGGAATATTGGATTCGCTATTAATCATTAAGGGCACCATTGGGGTTTCACCACGTGTCTCTATGGGGATCTTTCTGAGGATCGGCTTTCCTTTCACTCGAGGATCCTCATGATTCGCATGTGCTACTACTACCTCTTGCGTGCCTTACTTAACTGACGTGGCACTAGTGACGTCACCATCAGGCAGATGCTGTCTTGTTAGCCTTACATGGCGCCTTGCCGTGTTTGTACCCATCAACATTACGTGTGTAGGTAGCATCTGGATGCGGTTCCTTAGTAGGCCGTGGCACGGTAGTGGTTGAGGGTTTATCATGGGTCCGGGTGTGTGTGAACCTCATTGCATTTTTAGCCCAGGTTTGCCTTGGCTCGAGCTACGAATGGGCTCATCGAGAGCATGCGATGAATTGCGGGTTTATCGCAGTTTTATGATGCGTGTTGTGGGTTCATCGCAGGCCTGTGATGCATCGCAGAGGGAAAGTTAATTGTAAGCTGATCGCAGGCATCCATGTGGTATCAATATAGTGTTTGTTGTGCTCTGAGGGACTAAATTAGCACTTTTGCTCATCCGTAAGTGGGAGCTTATCGATAAGTACTTTTGCTTTCACATTTATTTTTAGGTCTTGCAATGGATTCATTTCCATGCGAGTGTAGGGTCTGGGAATTTACCCCCTTTTTGTAATTTAGTGTAGATGATGTGCACCTCGCATCTGTGGTGGGGGTTTTTTGCATTCCATGGTTTAGCCCCCCTATCTTTTAGTGATTTCCTTTCTGTCAATGGGTAGTGCTGTGCCTTATTTGTACGGTTCAACCCCCTTGACTGTTGATAGGAAGGGAATTAGCAAATAACATTAGGAATTGTCTTGTATGTTGCCCCTTTCTGGCAATGGGCAAGTTCGTGTTGAGTTTTTTTTTTCTTTTTTGTATTTCAGCCCCCCTGACCATTGGTAGGAAGGGGATTAGCAAAAGGTGGTGTCATTAGTGCTTTAGTGGGGGCGTCACCCCCCTTGTTTGGCAGTTTGAGAGTCTTTGTTTGGTGCATGGTGTAAGTAGGATCAGTGATTCAACGACGTATCATATTCTACTATTGGTGGGAATCAAGAAAGCCACTAGGTGATGGCCGCATGGCGGTTATGATTAATGTTTTTCACTTGTCATTCTGTAATAAGTGTGGCCTGTTCATTCGTGTGGCTTGATTTCAATGCCTAATATTTAGAGTGGCAACTGCTGATGTGGCGCTCCATTTAAATTAATGCACCATTTTGTCCCGCCTATGGGAGGGTATATCGGTAATTTTCTTTTGGTTGCTTTTTCATTAAGCTTCGGTTGGAGTTCCGTGCTCGTGCTCATTCATCTTCCTCGTCGTCGTTTGTCACTCCCGACACACAAAGAGTACTTATAAAAGAATAGTGAGCCATATGAATCCCCACTATCTTCTTTGTCCCACCAGCTTGTTGTTTTGTTTTTACTTTCTATGTTTCCACCTGTTTGGCATTCCTTTCTTTGTTAACTTTCATGGTGTCCTTTGTGCCCCTTTCTGTTCATCATGGCTCCTTGTTAGAAGAAAGGGTGGAAAGGGGTGGAATTTCCTTTCATGGATTTCGTTAGGGAGGTAGACACAGCAGAACTGTTGCTAGAGAGGGAGGTGGCTTTAGCAGTCGAAGGGGAACAGGGTTTTTGGCCTCCGGTACTAGTTTTGAGGGGTGTGGAGGGTATATTTGACCCCATTCGTGGTACGGAGTTGCTATGTTTGTGTAGATGGCCAAATTATAACTCTGCATTTTGATGCCTTAAGGGCATCAATTCAGGGTTATTTTTGGCCTTAGAATAGTCAAGATGTGCCATTTTCCCAGTTAAATGCAATGTAGTGGCCTCTAAGGGTCTCTATGCAAATTTTGGGGAAAACTGAGAAGTTTTCATGGCTGAAATGCAGATTTTGGGAAGTTGGTGTGAAGTCCAACTGAGAGAGGGGGTGTTTTTTTGAAAACTAAAAGCAGGAGGGTGCCTCCTAGCTACTAAACCCAGTTTGGCGCCCCTTCTATTATATTAGCATGCTCCCCACGCCTTAGCAAACCCTAGGGCGCCTTTTAACCCATTCTTTTAACTCTTAACAGGCCCTAGCATGCTCCTCACCTTTCATCCCTTCTAATCTCCACCATCCATTCTAGGGCACTCTCTTTTTGGAATTCTAACCCTAGGATCCACCTAACTTCTAATCTTCACCATTTAGCCTTTGTTAGGTGCCTTTTCCTTTTCTTCTCAGCCTTAAGATCACCCTAGAACCATCCTATACACAGTCCCAACAGTATCATCATCCATCTAACTCCATGGCACAACAATTTCAGAAGCCACAAGTATAGAACAAATTTCAGCAGATGTACCCTAGGAATCAACCAACTCAAGCTTATCAAGCTTACCCACAACCTCCTCAAGCCTATATAGTAGATGACCAATTCATGCAGCTTCAACAACTGATCATAAATCAGTAACAATCCATCGACAAACTAGAAAGCCAAATAGGACAACTAGCGAAAGCCAAGGCGAGGAGAGAAGTAGGGCAACTATCGAGTTAACCGGTTGCAAACCCTAGAAATCAGCCACCGGGTTTTTCTCCACAACAGATTCAACCACCTCCTAGGAATGCTGAGCTTGAAAATACCAAGGCTATTATAACCATAAGGAGTGGAAGGATTTTAGAGGACCCGTGTGAGGAAAAGAGAATTAATGAAGAAGAAAATGAGCAAGAAAACCATAAGTTGGGGGGGAGGGAGAAAAAGGAAAGGAAAATCTAGAGCCTACAGTGAACCAACCCATAGTTCCCTTTCCAACTACACTCACAGTCGGGCCGTTCGAAAGAACAAAGAAACTTACAATGAGGAGAGCAAGGAAGTCCATATTAACTTCCCTCTCCTCGATGCGATCCAACATATCCCGGCCTATGCCAAGTTCTTGAAAGAGCTATGTACTCAAATGATGGAGCCACGACCGGCCCCATAAAAAGTGATGCTCTCAGCAAATATTAGTGCGGCTCTCCTAAACCAACTTCTCCAGAAACTAAAAGACCTTGAATGCTCCTCTCATAAACTTTGTCATCTCTGGAATCACCTTCGAGTGGGCCCTATTGGATCTTGGGGCCAGTATAAATCTTCTTTTGTATATTTATCACAGGTTCAGGATTAGCGAGTTAAAACCTACTTCGGTAATTCTGAAATTCGTTGATTGGTTGATCAAGACTCCTCAAGTTAAAACCTACTTCGGTAATTCTGAAATTCGTTGATTGGTTTATCATCCTAGACATGCCCCCAACTGAGGAACTGAACCATATCCCGATAATCTTAAGATGTCCATTTTTAGCAGCGGCCAATACAAACACCAACTGTAAATCGGGAGAAATAGACATTTCAATTGGGGAGTAGAAAGCCTCGTTAAATGCTTTTAGTGCCTCTAAGAATCCAAACCTAGGGGAAGATGAGTGCAAGATAGATGTAGTTGATGAATTAGTTAATTAGTTAAACCATAAGAGTAGTTTAAGAAATTTGCCCAAATAGATATGACAAACAAGAATTGTTTTTAACCTTTTATTGATGATGAAAATAATAAAAATACAAAATTTAAAACTAATTAAAAATGAAGTTGTTTTCCTATTTGGTGGTAGCTCAACAATTCAGCCTTTCAAGTCGAATGTGTCAACCCATGATGTCACAATTTAATAATAAAAATTAGAAAAACATAGAAGCATAAAATATAAATAAATTATGTAAAAAACATGTGTATATATCTATAATATTTTATATTATTCATATGAAAATAGATATCATAAACGAGAATTGTTTTTAACTTTTTATTGATGATGGAAATAATTAAAATACAAAATTTAAAACTAATTTAAAAATGAAATTGTTTTCCTATTTGGTGGTAGCTCAACATTCAACCTTTCAAGTCAAATGTGGCAACTCATGATGTCGCAATTAAATAATACAAATTAAAAAACATAAAAACATAAAAAATATAAGAATTATGTAGAAAACATTTGATCATGTCTCTAATATTTGATATTAATTAACCATATTAAATAAAAAGAATGTGACAAAAAAGAATTATTTTTATTGATCATGGAAATAAAATAAAAATTTAAAACCAACCAAAAAATGGAGTTGTTTTCTTGCTTGGTGTTGAGTCAAAAATTCAACCTTTTAGGTAAAATGTGTCAACCTTTGATATCATAGTTAAATAATAAAAATTAAAAGAATAAAAACACAAAAAAGTATTAAAAATACAAAAGAATGGTAGAAAATATTTGGGCACATCTTGAATATTTATGTTCTTCATATTAAACAAAAATAAGTGTTACAAATGAGAATAATTTTTGTAGACATAAAAATATAAAATAATTGCATAAAATTTTGGAAGCATATTATTTATTATCATCATCATCAAAAATTGTCACGTATCATCATATTAAAAAAAATAAGTATTACAAATGAGAATAATTTTTGTAGCCATAAAAATATAAAATAATTGTAAAAAATTTTGGAAACATACTATTTATTATCATCATCATCAAAAATTGCCACATGCAAAGCATGTGTGCGCTTACTAGTATTATTACAAAGTGTGAATGAGAGTGAAACTTTTGTTTGACTATAATACCCCAAATTTTGAATTTGGTCTATCTCTAATTGTAAGAATAAAAATGTAGTTTGATCAACTACTTTTCTCCTAATTCAAATACCTCTCATTAGGTCTTATATTTAAGGTATTTACTCTCATCAACATTCATTGAATCCTATTCTTGAATAGAATACCCCTATTTTTAAATTTGATCCCTCTCTAACTGAAGGGCACAAAATGTAATTTGAATTACTATGTTTTTCTTCTTTCAATTCTCTTTAATTAAGTTTTTTATTTAGGGTGTTGACCTCATTCTTTCATAACTCTTATTACTTAACCATATTAAAGAAAAATAAGTGCAACAAAGAATAATTGTTTTTATAGATGATAAGAATAAAATAATTTTTTTTTATCTTTGGTTCATTGAGCTACATCAATTGGTATACAAATTTAAAACCAACCCAAAAATTAGAACTTTGGGTAACTACCCAAAAACAGATTATTTTCCCATTTGGTGGGAATTTCTAACACCCATCACAACTACTAAGTTTACGTAATGTGTGCGAATGTCTCAACACCCCCCTCAAGTGAATCTAAGGCATAAAATGGCTTGGTGAAGATGTCAATAATTTGATCAACTAGAGTAGGGAGGTATTGAACATCTAGTTGCTTTTCATTTAACTTTGTTCCAAAACAAAGTGATAATCGAGTTCTAGTACCTGCTACAAGAATGTCGAATGGGATGTAAAGCAAGACATATGTTTCCGATATTGTCACACCATAAAATGGGGAGGAGGAAAGGGCAATAGGCTAATAAAATTATTAAAATGGGCATTATCCAATAGACTAATAATAAATAAACTAATATTAATCAAACGGTATTGTGATGTAGACTAATAATAAATAAAGTTATTAAAACTATTATTTAAAATAAGATAATGTAATTAATAAATGTTCAATCTAATTTTCTGTCCTATACTTATACAACAATAAGCGTTATGAAGTCTGATTTCTCTTTTCTTATGAAATGCCTATTCCTTTGTGCTTAGAAGATATGACTGAAGCTATAGCATTCTTTGAAGTTTGTGTTTTGCAAACAACTTTCAGCTTTCGTCTTGTATCATGCAAGGTGATGGTAAAATCATTGCTGGGTTTAATATAGCCTTGTAGGGATGGCAATTTTTCTTTTTCCCATTGGGTATATATCCAACCTTCCCCATCTGATAGAGTTGGAGATGGTGAGTACTCTAGAAGGGATCAAGGCACTAGGAATAATTGGAATATCAATTCATAGACAAGTACTAGGAATAATTGGAATATCAAAATCCCCATCCAGCCCCAACCCCGCATATATAAATTTCAATTTCTATGATATATATCTTAGTGATTCATGATGTTAACAAATTGCTAAACAATTTAGAGTAATGATTTTTTTTCTTTTTTTCAAGTAAATATTTTCTCAGAGAGCTTTTAGTTAAAAAACGGAAGTCAAGCATTAGGGTCCCTAATGGGGAACCTATCTTCGTCAAGATAAACAAGAGACTGAGTCGAACTTCAATGATTTCATTAGATCCAATTGTACTATATATATATATATAGTGTTTGACAGTATAAATTACAAGATTAATCTAATCTCCAAGAGGAGATAACAACAATAGGTGGTTATTGAGATTATCGTATCACTTGAGATGCGCATGTTGGTTGTTGGATGTGTATTAGTTATGTCACTAACACCCCTCACAAGCGACTTTTGTACTTTCTCATGAACAAAATAGAAGTCCAACTCAATGTGCTTTGTGCAGATGTGTTGAATGGGATTAGATGAAGATAAGTTGCTCCTATGTTATCACACCACAATATAGAAGGTGAGAGAGGAAGATAAATTTCACGAAGGAGCATTTCACTACAAGAAAAAAGATTTCTAGCGGCAGTTTTCGACCTGGTTGTTTGACGACTGCCGCAAGAAAGATTGATTTAGCGGCAATCATTTAAAACTGCTACCTCCCGCCCTCTTTCTCTCTCTCTCAGCCTCTCTTGCGACTCGCGCTCTCTCTATCTCTTACTCAGTCGCCTGCTTCTCCCTCTCTCAGTCGTCTTTCTGCCTCTCTCTCTCTCACTCAATCCTCCCTCTCTCTCTCAGCCTCTCTCACGACTCGCGCGCGTTCTCTCTATTACTCAGCGTTTGCTTCTCTCTCAGTCGTCTCTCTGCCTCTCTCTCTCTCACTCAGTCCGCCCTCTCTCTCTCTCAGCCTCTCTCGCGACTCGCACTCTTTCTCTCTCTCTTACTCAGTCATTCGTCTCTCTGCCTCTCTCTTTCGCTCAGTCCGCCCTCTCTCTCTCTCTCAGCCTCTCTCGCGACTCGCGTTCTCTCTCTTTCTCTCACTCAGTTGTCGATCTGCTTCTCTCTCTCTCAGTCGTCTCTCTGCCTCTCTCTCACTCAGCCGTCCCTCTCTTGATCTCCCTTTCTCTTAGTCATCCCTCTCTCGCTCTGCCTCGCTCTCTCTCTGATCTGATCTCTCCACCAGCTTTGATTTGATCTCTCTCTGATTTGATCCCTCCACCAACTTAGAGTGCAGTAAGAAGTGGGAGATGGATCTGAAGCTCGAGTTAATTTCTTGAGGCAGCATTGTTCGTTCATCACCGGTAGAAGGTAAGATTGAAAGCCTACATGACCTAGGATAGCTATCCTCCTTTCGTTGGTTTAGTTTAATACTAAAATTGTGTTAGTATTAATTTTAGTATTGTGTTCGCTCTTTCTCAGTCATCTCTTTCGCTCTCTCTCTCTCTCTCTATTTGATTTAAAAAAGAGGAAAAAACTGAAACTCTAACTGTAAAGGAAGATCGATAGGTAAATCTCTCTCTCTCTCTCACATTGGCATTTGATCCTAATATAGTTCGTAAATATTTTTAAATGTTTAAATTTTGCTGAAATCTCATCAATAAATAGAAAACCTAGGTTATAACTTGGTAAAATTGCTTGGAATCATTAAGAGTTTGACACTATACTTGCTGGCTGAGATGATGATGAGCTTGACTAATTAGATGGCTAGTTCTGTTGTTTACTTGGTTGTTAATATTTGGATTTTGGTATTTGGGTTTGGATATGATGATGAGCTTGACTTAGATGCTCTTATAGTGAATTTGATGAGTTTGCAAACTATGAGTTCACCATTTGGAGATCAGCCTTCTAATATCTAATTATGTATTGGTTCAATTTATAGTGCTACAATCTAATGCAACCTTGTCGTTTTAGTATTATCCAAACACCTGTTTCTGTTTGTATTTTGTATTTTGCCTTTAATTTGTTGCTCATCAGAATCTCTTTAACCGTTACTGATCAAAAACATTAGAATCTATTTCTAAGACATTCAAAAACCCATCAGAAGTTAATTTCAAGCTTTAGTTTTCAAAACAAATTTGCATCATAATCATGGAATATGGTAAATAATGCAAACAAGAACTCTGCACAATGCCATACATTCGCATGGTGACCATCAGAGCATTTCATGATGCAAGCAACAGGACAAGTTCTAGAAAGAAATGCCACCATGTAAAAATTAGTTCAAAGCCCAAATAAGTCCTTTTATTGGGGATGGACATTTTTTATGAATAAAGAATAAGAATGTGATTTGAATCTAGAATCAGGATGCAGGATCCAAAAACTCCTTTCTCCTGCCATTACTGCCTAGCCATGGAGTTTCTTTTTGATGTATATTAGGCTCCTCAGCATTTGAATAGGCATCCAAGGCTTGCCTCATGGTGAGGGGCAAGAAAAATGTCACAAGGTGCACCATTAGAAATTCATGCCCCTTGTGTGAAGTTTGGTGAAGTGCACATGAAAGAGGCCTTCATGTCAGGATTTTCTTTTCTGACATTTATTTCTCTAGTATTTTTCCTTGATAGACAATGTACTTCTATTACATAATGAAATAAGATCGACGAAAATCCCATTTACAAGGCCTACATGGACCACACAGCCCATAGAGTATCTTTAGATTGGAACTTAATACCTTGTCAATCCTTATAAAGGTTTGAGAGACATCTTCAAAGAGACAAAGACCTGGTTTGGAACTTAAAACTTTTCTTGAGTAATCCAGGACTTTCAAGAGTAGGTGGTGTTTTCAGGACTATGAAGAAAGGTTTTACAGGTTTATCTTGGTCCTGCTGGTAATGGTGATTCCATTAAAGTTGAGTGGATGTCAATTTTAGTGGTTCACATCTCCATTTTCTT
>NW_010729533.1:19351-41327 GCF_000365185.1 Nelumbo nucifera
TTGCAAGTTGGTTGAGGAGTACAATTGGCTGGTGGGAACACCTCATTCTGCTTGATCTTGAGATCAGCCAATCAGCTAGCTGATGGTCTGTTAGCTAGGAAGGAGCACATTGGGACTCATCCTTATTGCAGTTTTTTTTTTTTTTTTTTTTATCAATACCATCCATATTGCAGTTTGGGGGCTAAGTATTTCAGTGAAGAGTTTTTCTTTCTTTTCGTGAGTATTTTCTATTCAAATTTTTCCTCTCTTTTTCTTACTTGTTTGAATTACTTGAATTGTCATGAATAAAAACAAAAAGTTTGACTCTTTTAGACTGCGTTTTACCTTATTTCAAGGCCTTGAAGCTGAAGAGTTACTGATCTGCTATATGGTTTTCTATGGCTTTTCCACAGCAATTTGTTTATAATTTATATTTTCTTTTGTAAAAGGTAATGTAACTTTATTCAAACAAATGTAAATTTGTTTATAATTCTTCAAAATTTTCTACAATGTCCTTTTTAAATAAATATTTACATTGGAAAACAAGGAAGAAATGCATCGCCTTGATGCATTTCTTCAAGCATGTACAAAGAAATATATGTAATAGAATATTTCAGTAACTTCTTCAAGCTTTCTCTATGCCTTTTTAGCTTATCCCATTGGAATAAAATGTTTATTATGATAATTGATATATGAGGAAATGATGCATCCAGTTTTATTCTTGATGTTGGTTCTAATGCCTTTGCCTTTTAATACACTAGTAGGAGTGTTTATATCGTACCTTCGAACGGCTGAACATTGCAGCTGAGTTGCTCCATGTACCATCTATAAGCACAAAGTTTAAAGGCTCATCTTCTTTCATCTGTGCTTGGAACCAACATGAAAGTTACTACGCCATGGAACTGAAAGAAGTAAGAGATTTCAAAGTAAGAAAAGGCAAAGGCACTTGCACAAAGAGATTTCATGATTTCAAAACAAAGGTTCATTTCACTTTTTATTTATGTTGTTAAGGTGACCTAATAAAGTTAACTCTGTTACAGACACTATTGCTTTATGTTCCTTCAGATCCTGGCAGGAACAACAAATCATTGTATCCTAGGCCAAGGACCCATTGTCGGCCCTATTAATTTATGTCCATATCAACCAAAGCAGAAAGAATTTTATGCAGGACGAAGGGTCTAAAAGAGATAGAGGCATGCCCAAAGAACATGGGTTGAGGTTGTAAGAAATGATTTCAGGGCTGACAATTTAACAACAGATATGGCCCTAGAAAAAGTGTGATGGTAAAACAGGATCAATGTCGCTAACCCCATATGGTTGGGATTAGGTTTTATTTAGTTAAGTTGAGCATCAGAAGAAATGCCATCATACATTACTTCCCAAACACCTTCTGTTAAGATAAAATGTGCATATTCAAGCAATCACATCAAAGAGTCAAGTTTCTAATTACTTAATCAATGGCTTTGAAATTTTGGGTACAATTAAACTAATATAATAATAGATAAAGTTCAAACTGAGAGAGACCAATACAATAATGCATAAAGTTCCAACTAATAGGCTGAAATCCACATTACTATGTAAAATAACTGAAATAGCCCTAATATCAAAAGACTCCATATCTGAATTCTTAGCACCTGTGTGTGTCTCTCTTTCTCCTCATTTTTAGATGATCCACTAATTATGTGGTTATACTGCTAAACATTTTATTGTGATATTTTTAATAGTTGGGAATAAATGTCTAATCTTATATACTATATGCTTAGCTTGATATTATGAAATCTACATAGTTAAAGTGCTCATAGACTTCTTCTCACAAAGCCCCACGTAATCTGTACCAGAAAATTGAGTTGGTTTCAACTTTCAATTATTGAACCTGGTCCTTGGTTTCTGCTTTCCATAGCAGATGACCTCCCTCTATTTTAGTACCCTTATTAGAACAGGGATACTTACCAAGTACCAACGTTCTGGTGCCTCTCTCTCTCCCTCTCTCTCTCTCTCTCATGTGTGCATGTAAAAAACTGGAGATAGGTTTAGCATAACCCATTCCCCCTAACAATCCTTTACCCCTGTTTGTGAGATGGTTTTATTAGCTAACTATTTCATAAAATCTTGGGGTTTTTACTGTTCAGTCAACCTCAGAAATCCTAGCTCCACCGTACAGTTGGAGATAGATGCCAGCTCGTATGAATGTTATAGGTGGAGGTGTTTCTAAATTTGAATTGTTGTAGGTGTATAGTTTAAATCAGAATTCTGAGGTGGAGTACAATCTAAAAATCCCTAAAATCTTTAGTCTTTCTAGGCTTTTTTAATGGTGAAGTCAATAGAAAAGAATTGATGGATTTGATTCCCAAATCTTGCTTGGTGATAGCCTTGTCCATTGAATGATATTTTTATATACTAACAGAGGTTAATGATTTGAATTTTCTTGGGATAATCAAGATATTGCTTAAATTTAACAAAAGAAAAGTGATAGTGATTCATTTTCAAATTTATATTTTATGCTTTTTAAATTTTTCCACATATTTATCAATTAAATGGCATTTGGGACATGACTTCCTGAGTCCACTACCTGACTCCCGGAGTCCTGGGTTGACTTCACTTTCAGGCTTTCTGAATTAAATGTAAGAGCCAGCCTGTTAGTGAGTGGTACTTTAACTACTTTAGTTTAGTAAGTGCTTATAGGTCAGTGATATTTGAAGCTTTTGTTTGGGTGCAAAATTCTGAGTTGAGCTACTCCCTTGTCCTATGATTTTCCAGGAGGAGAAAAGGACACTAGAGAGGGAACTAGCAAGAATTAAAGTTTCAGCTAATCGAGTTGCAGCTGTGGTGGCTAACGAGTGGAAAGATGATAATGACAAAGTCATGCCCATTAAGCAATGGCTGGAGGAGTAGATGTTCTTTCAGGTACTTCTTTCCTGCTTAAATCCCAGAAAATGTAGTTCATATTTTGTAAACCCAGCTGTTCCTCATTCTGGATCATGAGGCATTTGTGGTGTTCCTCTAGAACATCAATAAATACATATATTTAAAATAAAAACACAGGATGGATACCTCTAATTGATACTAAAATGAAAAGAACTGAGTTCCCAAAATAGGCAGTAACATATACAACTGCTCTATTCCAGAAGATCCACATCCAGAAGAATAATTCCTGTTGACCCAATGGAGTTTGGTTGGAGTATGGTCAAAACGCGAGTTTGTTCAATCAGCTCCAATAGAGCAGCAAACCCGTATCCTTTCCCATTCTTTTCTTCCAATGTGTTGTTTTCTTCAGAGACATATCTAGCATGGAAAATGAATAATATAACTTTTGATTTCTCATGAGAGATCGTATTATATCTGACAACAAATGTAATCTCTATTCATCTGTAAAATAGTTTCACGAGCTAATGATATTTGAGACTATGCTTTATTTTTCATAACATTTCATGCTTTCCAAATTTTGTTGCTCCTTGAGGAAAGGTTCAGTAAGCTGTAGGGTTCTTTTCTTTCTGTATCTGGTACAGTATTTTACCGCCTGAGCAGATGTTGTTTTACTCATTATCTTATCCTAACTTCTGGCAGGTAGGCTGGAGAGTCCTATGCATTTAGTAAGGAGAATGGCTAGCTCTGTTGCATTGGTGTTCTCTAAAGTGGTTGACCCAAAAAATCCTCTATACCTTGATGATAGTTTCAATGGAGAAACTATTGACTGGGAATTTGGGTTTTCTACCCAATCCAAGGGGATTTCATCCAGTTTGAATGGAAAAAAAGAGATTCATGGTGATGTGAAAATATCTTCTATTACTGGGTCAAACAAGGAAGTAGACAATGCTGATGCCAGAATAAATACCAAAACGAAGCGTAAAAATAAGAAGTTATCTGAGTTAAAGATGATTGATCCAGATGAGATTATTGATCCATCAATGCTAAATAATATGACTATATCTGATGAAGAAGACAAAGAAGATGATGATGATGCAAGTGTGAACTCTGAATCCTTAAGCGACTCATCTTTGCAACCATATGATTTGACAGATGATGATGCAGACTTAAAAAGAAAATTCTCACAGCTGGTTTCTAATTGGAGCATTACGGAAACCTGATGACCGAGATGGTGCAAGTTGTTAGTTTCTTGAGTTGTCTACTTTCTCAGAGTGATTTTTCTATAAATGAATCCTAATCTGTGTTGGAAAGACAGCAAAGATGATTTATCAATACAACACGAGTACATTGTGTTGATGAAATCCATCACTTTATGTGACCAGCATGGGTATGTTAAAGGTGGAAATTGATCAAATCATGTGATCTTAACCATCCCATCCATTATCTGATGATTGTAAGGGGAAAATCAGATGGGTACGCAATTAATGGAAAAGAAGATAGAATATTAGGCACAAAATAGCGGGTTTTTTGTTTTTAACATGGTGGTCTTTTTGGTCCAAAGGTCCACCAAATGTAGCCCCTGCTTGGTTATCCTAAAATGTGTACCTATATGGCTATATCCATGATGCAATGCACCCTGCCCTTGTCTGCCTATTAAAGAATAGGGATATCTTGGATTTGGGACTTGTTAGAAGCCTTTGATGTAAGGGTGACAACTGCAGGATATTTTAGTCTTTACCTGTATTTAAGTGTGGGTAATGTGTGGTTTGTTTTATTATATAATTTAAGGGGGGGGGGAACAGTACTTTTGCCATGTGATAAGAAGAGTTTATATATTAGCTGACTACGGTTGTGATCAGGTCAGATTGAGATCCGATCTAGCCACATCCAAATCTTATCCAAAATCCAATCAGATCTAGGGATGTTGATCAGATTTTAATCTGAGTCCACTTTATTGTCTTTAAAATAAAGAAAAAATTAAAAAAAGTTAATTATTTTTAGTTTTTATATACATATATAATAAATTTATATAAATATGAACTATTAAATTCATTGGTTATAAATTTTATATGATTATTTATTATCTATGCATATACATAATACGTATGTAAGGGCCATTGCCCAATATTGGTCCCAGCTATCTAGGGTCTTGGGAGGGTTAGATTGGATATGGTCCCACAAAGTGGCTGCTCTCAAACTCAAACCCACATTCTCATGTTTGACAGCCTGAAATTTTACCATCACTCCAAGTAATGGCCCCCACATAATTATGTGTGTATCATAAAACTAGAAAGGAATCCTAGAGTAGATGCTGATCAAAAAAAAAAAAAACCCTAGAGTAGCTCCAATAGGAAATAAAATGATAGAAAGTATACTTTGATGGTTTGGTCATGTGCATGGAAGAGCTCCTACAACACCCATATGAAGAAGCCACCTATTGCAAGTTGAAGGGGTCAGAAGGGCTAGGGACAGACCAAGAAGAAAATGGGTTTAAGTAGTAAGAAATGATTTAATTACTCGTAGTTTAATAATGAATATATCATTAAACAGAATGAAATGGTGAAATAGGATTCATGTAGTTCACCCTATATAGTTGGAACAAGGCTTCGGTGGTGATGATGAAGAATTGGCCTCAGATTTTAATCGGATCAGATGGGGTTGAATCCACATTCAATCCAATTACATAAATGGATTAGATGCCAGATTAGTTTTGTGATTATGGAGTCCATTGACAGCATTACCGTTTACCACTAGGCGAATTGGTAGAATAGACAGCTTTTCTCCACCCATTGAAATTTTTTGCTCTCATTTCTTCTCTTTTCTCTTTGGTTTTCTCTTATCAAATGATTAATCTGGACTATTATGACAGGACTAATTTGACTAGGTGATAAAGGAATCCTTCCTGATTATTTATCTGTTTCTTATTCTATCAGGTGGAAAGAACACTCGATGTTGCATTGCTTGTCACATGTCCATTTGAATCTATGGATGTCCTCAACAAACTATTATACTCTCCTAATGTGGATTTTAGTCAACGTATGCTGATACTTGATGTAATGACTGATGCAGCTGAGGAGCTTGCAGATGCTAAAATCATCAGATCAGAACGAAATAAGAAGATACTTATATCATCAATGTTAGAGAGCCAGTCATGGTTTTTGCCTAGTAATAGAGGACCTCGTAGAGCAGGTTCCTGGAAAGAGGTCTCAGACACAGGACCTTTAAGTTGGTCATATCGCTATGAGAGAGATCTTCCCTTGAAACCAAATCAGATCAAAGTGGGGAAGTCATGAAGATGGAGCATACGATCAACAAAGATACAAGAAAGCCAACTGGACTTGTCAAAAAATAAATCCCCTGTATATGCAGTAGCATTTATGCTCCCAGCTATGCAAGGATATGATAAGAAGAGGCAGAGGAAGAATTTGGGTTCAAGCATCCCATGGGTGGTCTTATAATTGTAGGGAAGAGAGATCCATCATATGGATGACCAAACCCTGCAGGAAAGTTGGGCGAAATTTCAAGAATTTCTCTCTCCCATATATGAATCGCATTCCCTATTTTCGGAAATTGTCTTTTCAATGATCAATCTTGAACCAAACTGGACCATATCTGAATCCAAAAGGGAGAGGGATATACTTGATACGGAGTAACAGTAACTTCCAATGAAGGTGTTCATGCCCAAGGAGAAAACCAAAAGCTGCTCCTACTGAAAATGACACAGTGTGAGGTGAAATAGAATCAGCAGGATGACTCTTCAACAAGAACCAAAATTTTCAGCAAGAACCCAATTCTTCAACAAAAATGTAGTGGAGGGCTGGTGAGCACAATTTCAAATTGCTTCTTCTAGCAAGAATCAATATCAAGAACGATTCTTGATCACTACCACAGGTGGAGATCAAATTGGGTAGGGGCGGCAAGAGCAGGGGAGAAAAGAGTAGAAGACAAAAGTAGTTAAACTGTGAAGTCTTCTCTCTATATTCAGCGAACTGTGAATGTGTCTCTAGAGGTCCACCCTGCTCTCCTATTTATAGCATTAAAGAGAGAATCACCCAATCCCATTAGGAGTTTCCTAATCCAAATCTTTTATTTGGATCTGAACTCTTTTTATGAGATAAGGATAATCCCATATCTTATCTGCAGATAAAGATCAGCCTTCTGAATCAAATTAGGAGTTTCTTTGATCCAAATCTTTATTTGGATTTGGGCTCTTTAAGTGGATAAGGATAATCCCTTATCTTATTTGCTGATTCGAATCTCAGATCTACCCCTATTTAATTAATCTTATTAACCCAGTTCGAATTAGGCTTTAGGATCATTAAGTTTATATGCTCACTTAACCTCTTAACCTACTGCACAGTTGGTTCTCCTTGTATGGCGTGGGATGCAAACATTGATTTACACATCAACCACATGGGTTCAGCCTAGCCTTTGTTATAAGGCCTAGCCGAATTCACTATAGAAGACAGTGAACCCCTAAGTCCATCACCATGTGCTCTTAATGGGCCCAACATTTACACTAAATGGTCCTTGGGTACAGATACCTTATGAAAACCCATGAACTGTGGGCAGATGCAAGATTAGCCCATCAGGTATTACCCTCAATGGTCCTATACTTAACCTCTCAGCCCATAATGATTAAACACTGCCCGACAAGAGAGAACCTCTCCCTCGGCTCAAGGTATAGTGCTGCACTCTCTACTCACATGGATATCGGGAATTAAAACCATTTACAAACATTTTGAAACCATAGTATAAATGTATATTTTTATATAAATATATTGTTCAAAAACAAATTTCAACGGTTGAAATCAACTACCGGTAGTTTAGGTTTTCATCAGAGAGAATGCACCCCCGATCATTCACTTTGTCCGGCAAAGGGGCTGATCCTGTCACTATGATCACCCACTCAGATGAATTCTTGGACTATTCCAACATACCCAGGTTTTGACCCCTTCTAAGGATCTCACTGATTGGCATATAAAAGACTGCCCAATTGGACACCCAATGCAGTACCATAATCAAATCTAGGGGTCAGGTGTAACATTCCAGTTTTGCCCATCTATCTCCAAGATCCAAGGCAATATTGGAATTTTTGTCCCGTTCAGGGTTTCAAGAAAACCCACACTACATGTACCTCAAGTCTCACCCTAGCAGTTGAGATAAGCCACACCAACCAACTTGGCAGCACATTAGTGTTAGCCTTGGTAGGATAAATCTTCCCAGATCTATCCAACGACTGTGAAGATTCTAAACTAACATGAGTCTCTTAAATGTCCAGTTTAAGGGTATTACACAAAAACACACCACAAAAACATGAATCAATTATGCACTTTATTCATTTACAATAAATGTCAAAAGGTACATCAATCTGATTGGAGCTAAGGGTAGAATTGTCTAACAACAATTCCTTACAATGAAGATCAATTTCTCGACCTTACTTCTCGTTTGAGTGGCTAGTGGTCATGGGAGGAGAGGAATGCAGGAGCCTCAAGTCAATTGAAGAGGTCAATCAAGAGATCGAATTAAAAGATCTGCAACTTAGTTGACATTCTTTGCTGCAACATTGCCAGATCCCAAGTCTAAATTAAATCACATTGCTGGTTAGTGGTTACAGAGAAGTGGGAAGGCAAAATATATTTCAAAGCCGTTGAATGGAGAAAGGACTAGTATTCAAGCTTAAAATCTTTGGTTTTCAAAGCAGCCTACAGGGAAAGCACATTGACATTGAACCAATCTCTTCAACTCGATCAATTTGCAAATTAAGCATCTACTTTTCCACTCCAATTCATATATAAATTTACTTTTGTACATGACCAAGGAGAAAATCTCCCCAATACAAACATCAATCAATAAATTCTTTTTCATATTTATTAATGAAAAATTTTTGGGGTGAAATCTGATCTTGATCAAACTATCTTGTAATTGATGTTTTTTTTTTTTTGTATTTTATTTAAGTATAAATGAATATAAAGAAAACAGGTAGTTTGAAAAAATTAGAAAAAAATTGGTTATTTGAAAAAAAAATACTTGTCGTCGCAGTGAAGCTCAAGGCTGCCCCTAAAAGGATACTTTTAGTGGTAGCCAAATTAGAATTAATGGAAGTCGCGACTACCGCTTATAGCCTTTTTAGCGGTAGTTGAGCATTTATACCGGCAGCCATTATAACTACCGCTAGAACGTTTTAGTGACGAACCTTTTAGCAGCAGTTTGCCAACAAGAGATTGATATTCTAGCGGCAGTCCTTAAAACTGCATGAATGGCAAGAGATTGATACTCAGCTTCGGTGCTAGACCGAGAGATGATAGAGTGCTTCTTTGATGACCAAGAGATAAGAATGTTCCCAAGAAACACACAAAACCACTATGAGACTATCTATCTTCATGGAAATCACCCAATCCAAATCATTGAAGCCATACAATTGCATGGAGGATGACTTGGTGAATGTAATGCCAAGAGAGGTCATATGTTTAACAATGTAAGATACACTTAACAACTGCCAAGTGAACATTAGAGGGATTGGCCATGAATTGGAAGACCTTGTTAAAAGAGAATGAGAGGTCTAGGCGTGTCACAGTGAGATATTGAAGTGCTCCAACCATTTGTCTGCATACAGAAGGATCGACAAAAGGATCAGTGGAGTCTAAGACCAATTTAGTATTGGCAGCCATTTGTGGAGTCCACGAGCATAATTTTGTTGAGATAAGTGAAGACCATCAATAGTAGGAAGGCATTCAATCCCCAAGAAGTAACAAAGAGAACCAAGGTCCCGGAGAGAACATTAGAAGAGAGATGAGATATAATATTAGCAACCACATCAAATGAAAAACTGATGATGATAATGTCATCAACATATACCAAAACAAGAACAACTGCAGAATGAGTGTGTAAAATAAATAATGAAGCATCCGCCTTAGACTCCATGAAACCAAATTGAATGAGACAATTGCATAGCCCTTGAAACCTAGCACTCAGGGCTTGCATACATGTAAGGGTCATGATGGATCAACAAAGCCTGGAGGTTGGGTTATGTAAACCTCTTTAGAGAGATTACCATGAAGAAATTCATTATTGATATCTATTTGTCAAATGGGCCAAGAGTATGAGACGGCAAGAGAAAGAACCACTCGTATAGTGGCTGGTTTAATAACCAAGCTAAAGGTCTCTTCAAAATCAACACCTTCTTGCTAGTGGAAATTCTTGGCCACTAGACGGGCCATGAAACGCTCCACTGAACCATCACTCTTTCTTTTAATTTTAAATACCCATTTGCAAGGATTAACATTATGACCATGGGGAGGAAGAACCAAAGACCATGTGCCATTTCGCAAGAGAGCATGAAACTCATCACTCATTGCATCACGCCATCGGCTATCACGTGAGGCAATGAAGTAAGAACGAGGTTCCTCTTCAAGAAGAAAAGTAACACTAAGTGCATAACGGGGTTAGGCTTGTAGGCATCAGATATAGAGTGGGTTTGCATGCCATGAGTGGACATAGTAGATGAGATTGTAGTGGTGTCACGAGGCTCATTAGAAGTAGTGGAAGACTCATTTGAGGGAAAAATGGTGGTAGGTGCAGTGGGGGCAGTGCAAATGACAGGATGAACAACGGCATCATCAATGTTGGTATTCAAAGAGGTATGTGAGGCACATGTTGGGGATGGTGGATGCAATAGAGGTGTAGCAGCTTCTGTAGTGGGCAAAAAGGGAAACACACATGGGTGTGGTCCTAAGATAGAAGTGGTGTCCATTAAGAATGATATGGTGGAGGAGTCTTTCATGTCCTTATAAGAGAAAGAGAATTCATTAAAAACCACATCACGTGATACATAAACACGACTAGTAGGAATATAAAGGCAATAATAAACCTAAACCGAACCAGATCTGAAACCAAAAGGGAGGAGGGGGATATACCTGATATGGAATAGTAGTAACCTCCAACAAAGGAGTTCACACCCAAGGAGAATACCGAAGACTACTCCCACTGAAGATGACACAGCATAGGGTGGAGCAGAGTCAACAAGATGGTTCTTCAGCAAGAACTTGATTCTTCAGCAAGAATCTGATGGTGGACGAGTGAGTACGACTTCAGATCACCTTTTCTGCCAAAAGATGATATCAAGAACCTTTCTTGATCGCTCCCACTGTGGAGATCGAACTGGTTATGACAGCAATAGCAGGAGAGACCAAGAGGAGAAGATAGAGGCAATCCAACTATATGCTATCTTTTCTCTTGAATCAATAAACTGAATGATGAATTGGAGCTTCGCCCTGTTCCTCTATTCATAGCCTTAAAGAGAGGTTCTCCTAATCCTATTATGAGTTTCCTAATCCAAATCTTGTATTTGGATATAGACTCTCTTTAAGAGATAAGGATAATCCCTTATCTTATCTACAGATAAAGATCAGCCCTCATAATCTAATTAGGAGTTTCCTTATCCAAATCTTTATTTGGATCTGGACTCTCTGAGTGGATGGGGACAATCCCTTATCCTATCTACTGATCTAAATCCTAGAATCACCCCACTTTAATTAATCTAATTAAGCTAGTTCGAATTGGGCTTTACGCCCATTAAGTCTATGTGCTCACTTATCCTCCAAATTGCTGCCTAGTTGGATGTCCTTGTATTGCGTGTGACCCAAACATTGATCTACACATCAACCACATGGGTTCAGCCCAACCTCTATTACAAGGCCTGGCCGAATTCACTATAGGGGACAGTGAACCCTTGAGTCCATCACTAAGGGCTCTTAATGGACCCAACATTTACACTAAATGGTCATTGGGTCAAGCCACCTTATAAAAACCCAAGAACTGTGGGCAGATGCAAGATTAGCCCATAAGGTATTACCTTCAATGGTCTTACACTTAACCTCTCAGCCCATAATGATCAAACACTGCCCAATAAGAGAGGACCTCTCCCTCAGCTGCAAGGTACAGTGCTGTACTCTCTACTCACATGGATCCTGTGAATTAAAAACTTTTGCAAACATTTTGAAACCATAATATATATGTATATCTCTTTATAAATATATTTTGCAAAACAAATTTCAATGGTTGAAATTGACTACCGACAGTTTTGGTTTCCATCAGAGAGAGTGCATCCGCGATCATTCACTTTGTCCGACAAAGGGGCAGATCCTATCACTATGATCACCCACTCAGATGAATTCTCGGACTGTCCTAACATACCCAGGTTTTAATCCTCTCTAAGGATCTCACTGATTGGCATATCAAAGACAGTCCAATCCGACACTTAGTGCAGTATCATAATTGAGTATAGGGGTGATGTGTAACATTCCAATTTTTCCCATCTATCTCCAAGGTCTAGGGCAATATTGGAATTCTGGTCCATTTCACGGTTTCTAGAAAACCCACACTGCATGTACATCAGGTCTCACCCTGGCAACTGAGATAAGCCACCCCAACCAACTTGGCGGCACATCAGTGTCAGCCTTGGCAGGATAAATCTCCCCAGATCTATCCAACGACTGTGAAGATTCTAAACTAACACGAGTCTCATATGTGTCTAGTTTAAGGGTATTACACAGAAACACACCATAATAACATGAATCAAATATGTACTTTATTCATTTACATTAAATGCCATAATATACATCTTTCTGATTGAAGTTAAAGGGCATACATTGTCTAACATGTAAATATATCAAGAAATGACATATTTAGGCCTATGATCATAATAAATAATATGACCCCAATATTTTGATTTTTTTTAGATCCAACTAGTGGTTGATTTGACTATTGTGGTCGTAGGGTTGTAGCACACCCCTTGGAGAACAGTTTTGCTCCTACCATGGTCAAGCAAACAACCTCTTTATTTTTATATGAAATTCTAAATGTTAAACCTTAAACTCTAAACTTATAAATTCTAACCTAAAACCTAAATTTGGCTCAGTTTGGAAGGAGTACAAATATAAATTTAGAGTATAAAACCTTGTATTTTGTTTGTATTTGCACTGTACATATTTGTATCTATACTCCTTCAATTCCAAACTGAGCATTAAAGGTGCAAGTTGAAAACTCTCCACTACAGTGGGCCTGGACTGTATCAAACTTTAATAAGCGCTCTACCTATCCTAATCCGAGTTCAGATCAGCCACCAACACATAGTCTCGATAATGTCTCAATTATTCATTTTAACCGTAGATTGGGAACATCTTCACAAAAATGATAAAGAATATATTTTCAATGTGCAGCTGCAATGGCTTATTTGGACAGTATTAGGAGAGTTATGGTTTGTAGCAAATGTCAATTATGTATAGAAACATCTCCCAATGACAAGTGTGGAAGATGATGTCTTCAATGCACATGAGGTGCCTGCTGTGGGACACGCAAATGTGAACTCCACCCTCGTAAGTATGGTTGGTTGTAGAATGGAATGAAGAAAATATGTGATAAATTAAAATAGTAAAAGATTATGTGCGAATATACAAGTAAACGGCTGATGTGGAGAAAGTTGGACCGAGTCTATGAACTGTTTGAATCTACCAATATTGGGTTGGATTTGGACCGAATCCGATCACATTTCACATGAAACTTCAAAACCAAATCTCATTCGAAATCCGAATCCACTTTATTTTTCTTTAAAATAAATTAAAATAAAGAATTTTACAAATTTAAGTATTTTTTTAATTTATACATATAATAAATTCATATAAATATAAAGAATAAATTTGAATCAAAATCAGATTTCAATTGGATTAGATGGATCCAAATCCAAATATGGTTATTAAATTGCTGTAGGTTCCAGGATCTGATTCCAAAATAATCGGATTGGGTATCAGATTTTCAAAGTCCATTTACAGTCCTATCTAGATAACAAAACAACGTACACTAGGCATGACTATGGGTGTAACCGAGTCAAGTCGAGTCGATTATTAAGCTGTTCAAACTCGAATTCGACTAAAAAACATAAAGCTTGAAACTCGACTATAAGGCCTTCGTTGTTCTTAAGGAAGTGGGAGCAGGTAAGTTAATAAATCACACATACAAAAAGAAATGAACCTACATTTGTTTTCTAGTATTAATGGGTCTTATAAAAAAGAACGATTTCCCAGTGATTCATTTATATGGAAAGTAATACTTTTTAGGCTTGGATAAATTATTTACCCGTGCATACCAAAAATTGCTAATATATGATGGGACAACATTGTTCCTTTAATAATTTTACTTTTTAAGATAAATTGGTCATTTATACACCTTTACTTGATGAATGAAAGAACACTGGTACCAACTGATGGTGGTTGATCAACTAGTAGGATCACTGACTCGTCAAGTAGAGACCTAGGATCAAATCCCGTTGCCACCAGGTCTACCCCCATTTTTATAGCCCCATAAACAAAAGAAAAAGAAAAAAGAACATTGGTAAGTACTCTTATCCAAATAAGTGTTTTCCAAGAATCACTTTCCCAGACAAATGCATTTACTCAGGTAACTCATTTAAAACAAAACAAATGACGTCAAAATAAAAATATATTATGAAAATCAATTACAAATGTATTTATTTATATTATGAATAAATAAATGGCAAAAAAATTATTGTTTAATTATTTATATTATAAAAACAAATATATTAACAAAATTGTATTTTATTATGATCTCGATTAATCTCATGAGCCACTTGAATCGGATAATGCAGAGCTCAAATTCGACTCGACCACCTATACTTAATTTGAGTCGAACTTGACTCGATTTCAATTACTTCAAGCCGAATTCGAGTATTTAGCGAATTAAACTCGAATAGCTCGTGAATAGGCTCGACTTGCTTGCGCCCCTAGGCACATGACCATTCAACATGATTAATTGCAGAATGTTTAGTCAGATTGGAAATAAATGCTAGTCACCCATTGGATTGACTTTTGGTCAAGAACGCCCATCCATGAAAGAGAGATGGGTCACATAGCAAATCCACAAAGAAACACTGTATTTGTGGGTGAATCTGATTAGGGATACCAATTGGATTGGATTTGGTCCAATTTGATTTAGTCCAATGTGAGTCCATTATAAATGGACCTGGTCCAATCCAGGCCAATGAATATTTTGAACCATTTTGGATCGGTCTAAAGATTGTCCAATTTGTTCAAATTCATGTTAATTTAGATTGGTTTCAACTCAATCCTGGTCCATTGACACCTATGTTCTTATCTTCTATCAATGGACCAGATATTGACTCATTCCAATATAAATTCATTATGGAAGGACCAGGTCCAATCCAATATGTCATACTGGTCTGTCCAATCTATCCAAATTCAATGTCTTATTGGTCCATCCAGTCCATCCAAATTGATTTTGATTTGGACGGAGTCCAACCCAAAACCAGTCTATTGGCACCCCTAAATCCAATGATGGAATGGGCTCAATGCGGTTTAGATCTGAGAGTAAGAGGAAACTATGGGGTTTCGTTCTGGTTTCACCCAAAAAAGAAGCTATTCTTTCATTTATGCTTCTACCTTATCTTGCCTTTGACCTGGAAATAAACGATGGGGCTCCGTGACTGGTTCTTGCCCTTGTTGGTGAGATGATGACCATGTTAAAATTTTATACTTTTATTTGAGAGTGATATTGAGACAGAGTAGTTGTAATTGTAATTCAGATAATCCACAAAGAAACACTTAAAATGGACTTAAAATGGAGTTGACCTATTAGCTAGTATTGTAATTGTTATGGTTGTTACTAGAAGTTTCCTCTTTTTTCTCCCCTCTCTCTTATTTTTTTCTTTTTAAGTGATTTGTCTCTGTATTGTTTAACCTAACAAAAAGATCTAACCTCCCTTTTTCCAATTCCTTATTCACCTTTGGTGTACAACAACAACTTTACTTATTTTTTCATCCATATACTTCATCTCCAATCCCCCACAGCCCCTCGTTCACAATACAAAATTCACTACCAAATCGTAATTAATTAGTAGGACCTTTACCCATATCCTACATTAATTGTTGATGAGTTGAAAAGTCTAGGTAGGTCAAGCTCTCTGTCTGTTTTCATATACATTTATAGGTTGTGAAGACTTTGCAAGTCTAAGCCAAGCTCTCTTGTCCTTCTTAATTACTCTTTTTCCATGACTGGATAATTTCTTTCAATTGCTATAATCCAAATATATAATTTAACCAAGTTTATCATGAGAAGTTAAGTGAGACCAAGTGTGGTTATTGGGGTTCATGAAAACATTGGGATAATTTTTCATAAAGACACACTTGGTTAAACTTTCAATTGTTATAGTCGAAATATATAGTTTAACCAAGTCATTGCATGAAAGAAAAGAGTTAGCTTGACCTAAACTTCATATGTCTAGGTCAACCTCATTGTCTTTTTTGCCGTACAAGTGTAGGTTTTTGTGTCTGTTTTCTTGATGGAAGTTAGCTATCTAGATTTTACAAGTCTATGTCAACATCTCTATTATAAATTAAGAGATGTGTGGTTGCAATTTCGGGTGGATAGGGACTGGACAGAAAAAGTGAGTAGAAAATCTGAGCTCAATCTTTATTATCAATTTTGGATTCTCCTACAATGTTTTTGGGTTGTCCTACAATTAATTACATCTCTTCATATTATTCATATCAACACGTAGGTCAGGATAAACAATTTCTAGATATAGACTGACCTTAATTATTCTCTAAAATTGTTATAATAATATTTAATTATTGGATACCCGGCCCATATTTGAACTGTTATTTATATGCGTGGTTGGGTATGAATGAGTTGGGTGGGTCATATGGGTTGGGTCAAAAATTGCCACTCCTATATCAAAGGCAAATTCGCCCGACCTGTGAACACCCCCTGATTCAATAGGGTATACCAAATCAACGGCTTTTTGTATAGTGGAGGGTTTTTGCATGAACTTGGCCATATTGCCTCTAAGGCTCAGTTTGGAAGGAGTATAAATACAAATATGTAGAGTGCAAATCCTTGTATTTTGTATGTATTTGTAGTGTATATATTTGTATTTGTTCTCTTTCCAAATACTGAGCTGACAAGTCTCAAAAGGGAAGACTAAATCAACGGATTTTTGTATAGTGGGGGATTATGGCATGAACTTGAACATCTTACCTCCAAGGGGATGTTCTTTTTCTGGATTTTGAGAGGGGAAAAATGTTCTTTTATCAGATTTGTGTGGGAACGAAGGAAAATTTATTTTCTTGGGTACCCATCTCTTAGGTGGGGTGGGAAAGTTACCAACATTTAAAATAGACAAAAATGCCCCTTGTAATAATGGATTTCTATGGATAAAATGATGATTGCCTTATTTACACAAAAAATAAAAGAATATAGGTATGTACACTTACCCAAGTAAATCTTTCCTGAAAAGCAATTACCTCGATAAGTGCATTTACCCGAATAAATAACTTACCGAAATGCAAATGAAGTCTAAGTGACGACAAGTCTCAATAGCGAAGACAATGGGTTGAATCTCAGTCTACCATGAAACTATAATACTACTATAATACTATCTTTATCATGACAAAAGATCTACTTTACCCAAATAAAAAAAAAGAAAAAAAAAATGAAAAAGATGAGCTAGAGAAACCGATCTTATATGTACTTGTATGATTTATGTATTGTATTGGTTTGATAATTGATAGGTATGTGATTGCATGTGCGTGAACCAGACTTTCTTGAAAAGAAGTCAACACGAAAAATTATAAAATAAATGTGAGATGGCCAAATTGGTGAGTTTTCATTGGTTAGTTTATGCTATTTAAGTTTGTGGAAACTAATAGCCTTCATTCAGTCCAAAGTTCCAAACCATCTCTCTCTGGTCTCAGTAATTAGACAATGGACATCCAGCAGGAGAACACACCCCAACAGCCAGATAAATGGTTTGAGTTCTATAGGTTCCAGCCGGGTAGAGACCTACCAGGCGATGCACGGAACACTATGTTGGTGGTAGCCACACTGATCGCTACGGTGACTTTTCAAGCCGGAATCAACCCTCCCGGCGGTGTGTGGCAGGACAACAAAGGACATGAAGCTGGAAAATCCATTTTAGGTGACAAGCATGCTGTATACAATATATTCATTCTTGCTAACACGTTGGGGTTTTCAGCTGCTTGTAACATCATTGGTTACTTCGTTACGGGCTGCCCCATGTTTATGGAGGTGTATATTGCCATCCTATCCATGTCCGCCACTTATGGAGCTGCAGTTGTTGATATTACGCCTAATGGGACGTTAAATTTCGGCTTATTCGCGTTTGCCTTGTTTCTGCCTTGTTTACTACGGTGGCTGGTGAATTGTTCCAAGAAGTAGAACAAGAGTACTGAACCAAGCAAAATTGGTGTTACTTACGTTCTCACCCAAAATGGCGAAACCAATGTTCCCTGTGTTTCATTAAACTTGATTCTTCTGTTTTTTTTTTTTATTTTTCTTTCTTTGTTTCTTTTCTTTTTTATGTTTGTGCCTGTTATCTGCTAAGATAAACGTAGTGATAAATATGACAGTACTCCGGGATTTCTTCTTCTTTTTCTTTTTTTTTTTCTAAATAACTTCTTCAAATCTGTAGGCTATATATTTTTCGTTCAACTTGAATTTCATATCTGAACCCTCAACATTCAACCCTAAAATTAATGTGTAAAATGCAATGGGCAATCTGTAAAGGTCTTAGTCCCGTTGGGCTGGTTTTGGCCTTTTCAAGCTTGGGCCTTTCGTTGGCTTTCCCATCCTCATTGCAAGGCCAGCAGCTATCCATATGATGGATAGCCAAACTGTGTTAGACGGTTGGGCGAAATTTCAAAAAATTTTTTCTCCCTTGTGGGAATCATATTCTCAATTTTAGAAAAATTGCATTTTACAAGAATTGTTCTTGCACTAAACCGGACCAAATCTGAAACCAAAAGAAAGAGAGATGAATACCTGATACGAGAGCTACATGTGTAGTTCCCAAATTAGGTGTTCACGCCCAAAGAAGGTACCAAAACCCGCTTCCGTTGAAGATGGCGTAGCTTGAGATGAAGCAGGTTCAGCAATGCAGTCCTTTAGCAAGAACTGCAATCCAACAGCTTTAATCGAGCAAGGGAGGTGAGCACGAGTTCGATATGATATTTTCCTGCAAAAATCAGAATCAAAACTGATCTCTACTAACTCAAGAATGGAGGTCAGATCAGGTTTAGGGCAGTAAGAGCAGAAGGAGAGAGAGAACTGAGAGCAATGTGTAAACCTGGAGTAGTTCGCCCTCCTTTATTTATATAGCTTAAAGAGCTGCTCTCCTAATTCAATTAGGAACTTCCTGATCCATATCTTTATTTGGATCTGGACTCTTTAAGTGGATAAGAATTATCCTTTTATCCTTATCTTCTGATCCAAACCCATATCCAAATAAAAATTTGCCCATGTCACATGACTGCTTAGGCTGTCATGTGACATGTTGATTAATTCAATTAATCTTTGGGCTTTAGGCCCATTAAGCAAGTAGCCTCACATCCCTTATTTATTGCTAGCTAACTTGGCTCTCTTTGTGTGGCATGGGATCCTAACAATGACCTCACAAAAGTCTATACGGGTTCAACCTAACTTCTATAACAAAGTCTGACCGAATTCACTGTTGACAGAGAAAACCCCTGAGTCCATCACTATGGTCTCTTAATGGGTCCAACATTTACACTAAATGTTCATTGGGTCCAGCCATCCTATGAAGGTCCAAGGACAATGGACTTAAGTGAGATATAGCCCATCAGGTATAAAAGCCCTAAACGGTCTTACACTTAACTTATCAGCCCTTAATGATCAAACACTACCCGATAAGAGAGGACCTCTTCCTTGACTACAAGGTGCAGCGTTGCACTCTCTACTCGGATGGATTCTGGAAATTAAAATCTTTTGCAAAATGTTTCTTAAAAACATAATATATATATATATATATATTTTCATAAAAATATATTTTTGCAAAACAAATCTAAAACACGGTTGAAATCGACTAGCGACAGTTTTGGTTTCCATTAGAAAGAGTGCAGTCCCAATCATTCACTTTGTCCGATAAAGGGGCTGATCCTGTCACTATGATCATACCATTCGACTGAATTCTCAGACTATCCCAACATTCCCAAGTTTTGACCCCCGAAGGATCTCACTGATTGACACATCAAAGGCAGCTTAGTCCAACAACCAATGTAGCACTATAATCGAGTCTAGGGGTCAGGTGTAACTTTTCAATTTTTCCCATCAATCTCCAAGGTCCAAGACATAACTTGAAATTGGTTCGGGTTCAGTGTTTTAAATAAATACACACTACATGTGCTTTGGGACTAACCCTGGCAACTGAGACAAGCCACCCCAACCGACTTGGCAGCACATTAGTGTCAACCTTAGTAGGATAAACTTCTCCAAGTCTATCCAACAGCTGAGAACATTCTAAACTAACATGAGTCTCATAAGTGTCCAATTTAAGGGTAATTACATAAAAAACACAATATATAACATGAATCAATTATGTACTTTATTCATTTACAATAAATGTTTAGTGTACATCAATTTGATTGGAGCTAAGGGCATACACTATCAAACAGCTCTCACATGCACTTAGGTCCAATCGGGTACAAGTTGGAGTCCCATAATATCCATGTGTTTTTCAAACACTTTCTGTGTTAATGGCTTTGTCACCGGGTCTACCACATTTTTTGCTGATGCTACTTTCTGAATCTGGACGTCCCCTCTACCAAGAATCTCCTGCAGTACATGATTCTTCCTCTCGATGTGCTATGATTTTGAGTGGGCTTTTAGCTCCTTTGCTGAGCAATAGCTCTAGTATTGTCACACAACAGTGGAATGAGTGATGTGTTAGATGGAACTACTCCTAATTCTTGAATGAACTTCTTCATCCATACTGCTTCCTTGGCAGCTTCACTTACGGCAATGTACTCGGTTTCTGTCGTGGAATCTGTTGTGGACTCTTGTTTGCTGCTTTTACAACTAACTACACAGGACCCCATTGTGGAGATATAACCAGACGTAAACTTTCTATCATCTGGATCTGATTGAAAGTCGACATCAATATACCCTAGGATCTGTAGTGAACTACCATCGAATAATAAACAAAATTCTTGTCCTCCGAAGGTATTTAAGTATGTTCTTTACAATAGTCCAGTGCTCCTGTCTTGGGTTTGATTGGTATATACTTACCATACTCACAGATTAAGCTATGTCTGGCCAAGTGCACAACATGGCATACATGATGCTCCATACAACGGCATAGGGAATTTCCTTCATTCTCTCAATCTCCTTAGGAGTCTTGGGAGACATACCTTTAGAGAGAGTGTTTCCATGTCTGAAAGGGACAGATCCCTTCTTGGAGTTCTCAATTTTGTATCTTTTGACAATTCTGTCAATGTAAGTAGACTGGGATTATCCTATTATCCTCTTTAATCTATCTCTATAGAGTTATAGTTCCAAGATTTAGGATGCCTCTCCAAGATCTTTCATGGAGAATTGCTATTCCAACATCATTTCTAATGAGTAGAATGTCATCTACATATAGAACCAAGAACGTAACCTTATCTCCCACTGCTTTCCTGTAAACGCAGGGGTCATCTGGATTCTGCTTAAAGTCAAATTGTTTGATGGTAGAGGCAAATCAGATGTTCCAACTTCTTGAAGCTTGATTAAGTCCATAGATGAATCGATTAAGTTTACACACCATATGTTCCTGACCCATAATAATGAAACCTTGTGGTTGCTGCATATAAATATCTTCAGTAAGATCTCCATTCAGGAAAACAGTTTTGACATCCATTTGCCAAATCTCATAGTCATAGTGTGCTGCTATAATTAGCAGGATCCGTATGGATTTAAACATGGCCACTGGCGAAAAGGTTTCCTCATAATCGATTCCTTCTTTTTGAGTGTACCCCTTCACTACAAGATGAGTTTTGTAGTCTCAACCTTTCCATTAGGGCCATTCTTCTCTTGTATATCTATTTACAACCAATTGCATTCATCCTAGAGGGTAGTGAAGGGGATGAGAGATCCATCCTATGGACGCCCAAAAGATTGCAGAATAAGGGGCGAATTTAAAAAATTTTTCTCTCCCTTCAACTGGGAATCGTATTCTCCATTTAGAAAATCATATTTTCAATGATCAATTCTGAACCATAAACTGAACCAGATCTGAACCAAAAAG
>NW_010729533.1:42807-57569 GCF_000365185.1 Nelumbo nucifera
CATCAATCTCCAAGGTCCAGGGCAATACTGGAAATCTGGTCCAGTTCAAAGATTCAATTAATCCTACACTGTATGTGCCTAGGGTCTCACCCTAGCAGCTGAGACAGGCCACCCCAACCGACTTGGTGGCACTACAGTGTCAGCCTTGTCAGGATAGGTCTCCCCAGACCGACCCACTGGCTGTGAACAATCTAAACTAACACGAGTCTCATTAAGTGTYCAGTTTAAGGGTATAACACAGAAACATACCAAGGGGACATGAATCAAATATGTATCTTTATTCATTGACAATAAACTCACAAAGAACATCATTCTGATTGAAGCTAAGGGCATACAAAACTGTCTAACAGGTAGGTATATGAGAGTCTAGACCTTGTTGGTTTCCATTGAGTCCATCTCGGCTTTCATGGCATCTACCCACTTCAAGGAATTTATGTCCAATATAGCTTTCATATAAGTCATGTGATCTTCCTCATCAATTGTGGCTTCCATCAAATAACTTTCTTTATCATAGTCATAACGAATTGGAGGTCTAGAAACCCGGGTAGATCTTCTAGGTTGGGTATTATCTGGAACCTGTGGGACATCTCCCACTACTCCTAGGCTATCTTCATCAAGAACAATTTTTTGACAATGTTTGTCCAAAATGTAATCTTGTTCCAAGTAGGCATTTTGACTACAAAACACCTTTTTTCTCTCTTGGGTCATAGAATAAGTATCCTATAGAGCTTTTCGGGTAGCCTACAATAGGCAACGGCTGGTATTGGATTCCAATTTGTCAGCACTTGTTCTTTTAACATGTGCCAGACAACCCCAGATCTTCAAGTGTCTTACACTTGGTTTCTTACCGGTCTAGAGTTTATAGGGAGTCATAGGAATGGATTTGGTTGGAACCCAATTCAGCATGTATATTGTAGTCTCCAATGCATATCCAAAAAGGATATAGGTAGTTCTGGGTGGACAAGAAGTGAATGGCCCATATCTAATAGAGTCCGGTTTCTCCTCTCCAACACACTATTTAATTGTGGTGTAACGAGAGGAGAAAATTATGATACAATCCCATTATCCTTCAAGTAGCCCCTGAATTCGTCGGAGAGATATTTGCCTCCTCGATCTGATCGAAGGGCTTTGATTTATCTCCCTAATTGTTTCTCGACCTCTTGTCTAAACTCCTTGAACTTTTTAAAGGATTCAAACTTATGTCTCATTAGGTATACATAACCATGTTGAGAATAATTATCAGTGAAAGATATAAAATAGACATGCTGGTTACATGTCCTAATATTCATAGGACTACATACATCAATATGTATCAGGTCAAGTATGCCCGTAGATCTTTCAGGCTTTCCCGCAAATGGCCATTTTGTCATCTTACCCTAAAGGCAAGGTTTACAAATTGGAAGATCTTCTATAGTTAGAAAATCCAAAGGACCATCCTTTACCAACCTTGTGATACGATCTATATTGATGTGGCCAAGTCGGTAATGCCACAGGCACATGGGATTTCTCATATCACATGATCTTTTCTTGGGGATTATTTTCGATATAGTTTCAATTATGTTTATTTCCAAAGGACGAAGGACATAGAGACCATTCTTAGGTTTTCCATGTGTAAGAAATTTGTTATTTAGTTTAATAGTAATCGTATCACCAAACAAAATAAAATAACCATCCTTGCACAATTTTGAAACAGAAATTAAATTTATTCTCAAAGAGGGTACATAAAGACAATCTTTAAGTTTAACAATTCCTTCTCTGAAAACTAGATCTATAGTTCCTATAGCTATAGCTATTGTGGCTTTCCAACCCGAAAAGAGGGACTGTTTGTGGATATGGAGTCTGGAGTCGCCACCTAAATTTTTGGAATTGGAATTTTAGGAAAACCCGGGATTTTTCAAGAAAAACATTTTGTTTTCTTGGTGACTCGTTACCCAATGGGGATGAGATTCTTTGGGTCTAAGGGCTAAGGTACGGTGCGGGAAGGTGTTAGGCACCCCACACATGCCCGGTTAAACTGGCCTCTACTTCACCAAAGTTCCAAGGAAAATTTAACAATTTTGGGCTTGAATTATTTGTTGAAATGAACACGCATTCACTAAACATAATAAGAAGAACAAAAAATTAAATGAAACATTATGACAAAGTAACATGAAAAGAAATCTAGAGAAGTAATGGACTAGCTAAGGGATAAGCTGAATTGCAAAAAAAAATAATAATAATTATGTAAACAAGTCATGAGCTGAACTACATTAAAAGAGTCAAGAATCCAATTGACCACTAAACAACCAACAAACTAAAAAACGATGATTAAAATGAGATACTCTATTAAGAGATGGATAACTAACAAAAACAAACATGTAAAGAAAATATCTTCTACAACTACATATAAAACAACAAATTAATGGAGGTTGTAAGTCAAACTAATACACCTAAAAAAAGTAGATGGACCTATTAATGGAGGATTGTTGTAACGTGAAGGATGCTTGACTTAAAAAAAAAAGGAAAAAACTAGTTTATCTAAAAAAAGAAATTGGATGACAACTTCTCTAATTTACCTTTTAAAACAATGCTGCACATTCCCTAAACATGTAACACTCTCAATGACTTTAATGCATGAAAAAGAAGTTAATTTTAAAATGAAGTACCAAATGATTGTTTTTGGATAAATTAAATGAATAGAAACTAGGAATGCTCATGCTAGGTAAAAGTAAGCACTTAAGATCTAAAAATGATATTCATCGTCAGATGGCTATTGGGCCAATCCTAAAAGCATTTCTGATTTTAAAAATATGAACTAAATAAAGATATATTAATTGGTAAAAAAAACACAACAAACATACCTCAAGAATGTTTTCCACCCACCAAAGATAGATGTTGTTCCTTTAGCCATATGTTCAGCAATTCATGAATTTTGAAGCAACGATTTCAACAAGGGAAATCTCTTCGAATGCACCCATTTGAGCACCTCTTGCACCATGAAGAACACATTGACTTCAAGATCATTTTAAAAGGACAAAGATGAGGAGTATATGGCCCAAATGACTTAAGAAGATTTCTGTAAAAGCAAATCCTAAGCTTCTCTCCTCTTTAAATGAACTCATGACCAATCTTCAACTTTTGACTTGTTATCAAAAGGATTTAGAGTGCTTTTGGAGTGTTGGAATGTGGTCCAATATGGGAAAAATACTGTTGTCTATCTGTTACAATGTTGTTGCTTCAAGAATGCTTTCAGCTTCGTCTCTTTGGTGTACACACGACTTGGGGAGCTCTTAGAATGAAACACTAATATGGGGAGTCTTTAGGGACATGAGAGATGGTGGAGAAAGAGTGTAGGACATGGGTTAGGGAAGCTTGGATCTGCTTGGGACGTGAAGGAGTATTCTCTACACTAGTGAGTGTAGGATCTCTAGGCTTTCTTGTGTCTCTTGGATGTGAGAAAGGAGTGGTATTTATTGATTTTTTGAGAGGGGAATGGAGGGCTGATATGGCTGATAAGGGAGATCAGTGGCTGATGCTTAAATGGTTTTTGGAAGGAGATTGATTGAGAGAATCGGCTGTCAAAACAGTTTTGTGAGAGATTCTCTCAATCAATCAAGACAAAGAGTGAATGATTTCACCAATTTATCTAACTTGGACATTCCAAGTTTAAGTGATTGCCTTGATCGATTGAAGGCTATAGCTGGTCAAATCTTATATTTTTAAGATGTTTCTAGAGGCTGAGGGGAGGTTTGGATCGTCGAATGCCCTAGGTTCAAAGTTATTGTAAAGAGGATTCAAAATGGAGGGGTCGGGTCGAGTTTAGCTTTGGATCTCAAGATGGTGGGGCTAACGGTGTTGGAATTGAACGATCTTGGTACTGTTGGACTTAGAATTTCGACATCTATCCTTCTATAAGGTTGGATTACAGATCTTATGGGATTAGGATTTAGGATTAGATATGATCCCGATTGGATGATCGGAATCGGTTCTAGTTTCAAGTCTTAAGATGAAGGGTAAGTGGTGTTAGATTTGGGAGATCTTGGTGTCTTTGGATTCAGATCTTTGGACTCTACGTACCTTTGGCCTTAGATTTTGGATTTGATTTGAAATGATGATTAGGTTTAAAGGGACTCCGATTAGACGATCGGAATCGATTTCGGCTTCGAGTCTCAAGATGAAGGGGTAAATGGTCTCAAGATGATTTGAAATCCTGTTCAAAAGAATGCTGCTTGAAAAAATTTTTTCATGACAAAAGTGTTGATGATTGAAAGAAGATAATTGTTTTTGATTGAAAATGATGCCCCTAGAATCTCCTCCTATGGCATGCTCTCATAGCTGTCTAGCACTCGTTCGACTGTTGACAAAAGGATTGTCGTATGCAGGCCAATCTCTAGATCTTCCCAAAGGGGTTTCTGAAATGAAATCTCTCACCCACAACGTTTTTGTGGCTGTCTAGGACTATGGTTGCCCCTGCAACAGAGGAATTGCAAAATCTCTCGCTGGCCAATTCTCTGAGATTTTTTGGGATGCATGATTTGATAAATAGATGATGAAAAAGGAAAGAATAACTTTGTCAATGAGAAAATATTTTTTGCAGAAAATTGTTGAGGGTAAGAAAGTCATTCCAATGTATTTCCTTGTTAAGCATAAATGAAAGACATCCAACAGGTTCTCACACCTGAGCCATGCACGTTTGACCTGGGCAAGTCAATATACATGGCTGTTTGGGCATTTGGCTATGAAGTCCAAAATATGCTTTGATGTTGGGTGTTGGGTCAGCCACCTAATATAAAGATTAGGGGCGTATGGGACTTAGGACTCCCGTAATGGATGCAAAGAAATGATTGTAGTGCTATTGATGCTGATATGAAGACGAAATAATACAAGTGAGAAGATGCTTGAGTTGATGATTGCATACCTGGCTTACCTGTGTTGACGCTCGATGGTTGATGTTGTTGGTTGTAGATGATATGCCTTGGGAGATGTATGATGGAGTAAATGGTGGTGATGAACTATATGAGATGCTAAGAACTCTTCTTTTTTTGTTTTAATAAATGTGAATACATGTCTTGGTGGAAAAACTTTTTTTTGTTGTTGGGACCTTCTTGCCTTATAAACATTTCTTGAGTTATTGAATTGTTATTAGCACGTTGCACATAAAGAATTGATTTGAACCACTACCTTAGAAGCTTAGCCATTTCCTCAAGATATACATGTTACCTAGATCTGCCTAGGTCTAGACCTTGTCGCAAGATTAGTCATTCACGACTTCTCCGATTTTGGATCACGTATTCTTTGTAAGCTCATCTTGGAGGGATACGGACCTCATTGCTCATGTCATTTATTATTTTGTGCCTCATGCCCTTTCAAGTTTTCATCTAGTAGGCTTATTTCTTCTTTTTTCTTCTTTTTTTTCGCTTCTTTTTTTGTGTGCCCTATCTTTTGCCTAAGTTTCCCTTCCAGGTTTTTAGCTCAGCAGGCTAGGGAGATGTCCTTCCTTTGGAATGGCTACATCTAAAACAAGGGTCTAGACTGCCTACGTACTTGATGTGGGATCAAGCAACGTAGTTCTGGGAGAAGTTGATTCTGATAATAGGTGCTTGGCAGCTTTTTATGATTCAAAGAGGACTTTGTTTGAGACAAAATGTGGTTTTGCATTTAGGTTAGAAAAGGGAGGGATAAAAAAGCTCATATATGGAGGATATAAGGTTGCTCTGATGGTTTATAGGCTGGTGAAAAGAACAATAGGGTGTAAGTGTTCAATGGTCACCTTCTTGCTGAGAGTTGTAGGGCAATTTTTTTCTTTGAGCAAGGGTGTCTCAGAGTTATACCACCTATCTCCTTTGACTTGAGGCTTTCATTGCCTAGGGGACCGAGGAGGTTATGAATGCACTGATAAATTGCAAGTGGCACCTAGGGGCCTATTGAGGGGTTATTAATGCACTGTATCACCTCACTTAGGTAACTAGATAGTTGGGGACATGATAAATTGCATATTTGGCTTAACTTGTCCTAGGATTTCACTTCTCTTTCTTTGAAATTTTGTTTTTTTTTTCTCTTTTTTTGTGCTTTTGTACAGAACACTTGTCAAGACTTTGGATTTTTCTTCATTACCATGTATCCCCAATTTTGGATGGAAGTGGGTGAATATTCTTCAAAAGGACCCTAGGGAAGGTGAAAGGGTGTAAAAAGGAAAATATTTTTGGGTTTTTCCCTTTTTTATGTTTTGAGAAAGGTTGAGGTTTTCGAAAGGAAAGGCTAGGTCCAAAGTGGCTTACAAGGGATTATGATGTGATCATGGATGGCTAGGGTAAGTGTTTGGCCAAAGATATAGGGGGTTAATTCAAAGAATCCTTGCCTTACATGAAGTTTTTCCTTTTTTTCCATTCTGCTTAAAGAGATTGAGAAGATGAACTATCCACTTCAGAAAAGGGTTTAGGGGTCAAATTTCATGGTTCAAGAAGGAAGGGCTTAGGTCAATTCATCAGTCGCATGTGGTGAATGTCTAAACATAGATGGCTTAGTGGGGTGACAATCGGCTAAAGGTGGCCTCTCTTTTGGTGAACCTTAATAAGCTACTTTGCTCCTAGTCTCAAAAGAGTCGGGAAGGGATGGAAAGGACATATTCCAATTTTTTTGCTTTTTTCTTTTTTTTCTTTCTTTTTTTTTTTCATTTTTTCTAGGCACTTTGAGCTCAGGAAGTCCATTCATAGCTAAATTGATGACATGTTTGGTACTTGCTGGATATGACTATCTTGATATGTCATGTTGAGGAGTTGCACTGAGAGTTGATAGGCTGACTTATCACGTTAAGGATCTCATGATGTTGACCTGTCATTCTGATCAAATGTCTTGGCATGATGTGGATCATGGTGCCTTGTCATGCTATTAGACTAATGATTGATGATATGCAAAGTGTTGATGAGTGTACTAGCAATGAGTGTGTTGACGATGACCAATGATGTTGCGCTTTTGTTCTTGCTATGATTCCAACACTTGGCCAACATTGCTTGGTAGGTAGTCATAGACTTCAATAGTTCTTGAATCCATTTGATATTGAGTATGCAATTTAGCTTTGCATGTCAGTCGATCAAATCCTTCTCAATGTGCTTCAATGCTAATGAATTCCTTTACTCAAACCTTGTTTCTAGAGACAAAGAAATCGCAACTTCTTTTTTGGAAATAGATGAATGAAAACTCTTTTTTGGATTTTTGAAGTTTTTAATTTTTTTGGGTTTAGTGGATTATTTTTTGGATTTTAAAATTTTTTGATTTTTTTAGTATTATAAAACTTTTGGATTTTTTTTTTGTTTTTAAGAAAATATTTGATTTTTTTGTTTTCTTTTTGAAAAATGATGCTAAAAAAATCTATCTCCTTTTAAAAGATGGCAACCGCCCGGATCAAAGATTAAGATAAAGAACCCCAAAGAGGGATGTTTCAAGAAATTCATGCACCTTAAATCCAAAAATGGATCTCTAAGGTTGAAGATGAATGCACTTGGAGGAATAGTTGACTCATTATATCTAATGGGGGATCCTGGTTGAATTAAGTACATAGGGGATGGGGAAAAGCAGTGAAGAAATGCAAAAATAATTTGAATATGAAAGTTGTTGACCAAACCACATAAAGGGATGAAAGTAAAGATGAAAAACAACTACCAGAAAAAGGGGATCATGCATGACTTGGTATTTTGCTTGATTGAGAGTGTTGATGTATTGGGTGACACTGATCTAATTGGGTCATGATGTTTTCTTTCACTGGTAGTGTTTTCATCCTGCAAAACATGTAAAGGCTCCAGACATGAGTCAAAGTCAATAACGGGTCCTTGGTCGGACCGCTTCATGCTTGAACAAGGGGAGTTTTGCTTAAAGTTCAAATGTAGCTGGAATCTGTGGCCCTAGATTTGGGCCTATGCCTGAGATGGGTAGAAGGTTAGCCCATGGAGGTTCAAGTAGTTTTGAAAAATTGTGCAACCCTTCGATTAAGCCAAGGGCAAATGTAGGCTTAAGTCTAGCCCATAATGAATCTAGTGAATCAAATTGTTGTGATAAATTGTGAGGGATTTGGCTCAAGCCAAAGTCAAATGTGGGCCTAAGACTAGCCTAAGGTGCATCAATGTTCAAATTGCCCATATTTGGGTTAGAAAGCAGGCAACCTTGCTCAGGTAGTTGTAGGGAGTCTTGAGGCCTAATACTCAGGCCTTGATCAAAGATGGACTTGGGTGTCATCCATGGTGGGTCAGGAGGTTTGAGAGGCATACCTTTTTAGTGATCCAAGAGTTCTACCTTGATGTCCAGGTTAATGACCAGATCTGAATCAGTCCAACATAGGAGAATCTTGATTTGCTTAATTTCTTGTAGGAGATTGAGGGCCATTTCTTCTGTATTTGAGTCATAAATGGGCTCAAGATTAGACTGATCCAGGTCATGTCTAGCCCATTCTACATGATGGGTTCCATGTTGCCTCTCTAGACTCAAGTTGTCAGTTACTCCCAAGTTAGGCTGATTAGGGTCATGGTTGACCCACTCTTGATGTTTACTGCCTTTTGGTTCTCTACCAATGGTGGGGCCTTGGTCAACCTAGTTTTGGCTTCTCTTTCCTTGCCTTTTTCCTTGCCAATCTTTTACTTCTATGATGAGACTAGGCTCTAGATTGTTCTGTTGAGGCTCTTGATTTATTTGCCCTGTGTCATGCAAGTCTTCTGTATCAGTGTTTGAGATGGGCTCTAGGTCAGCTTGCTTCAATTCTAGCTTTTCTTTCCATGTACCATGCTGACCTTCTGATTCAATGATGAGGTCTTGATCGACCCAATTTGTGTCTTGTTCCAATTTCCATGTACCATGCCATATGTCTATGTCTTGCTTCATACCATGTTGATCTCCTATACCAAATTTAGAGGTGGCCTGCTGAGATTCTAGGGCAAAACTTTGCCCCCAGTCTAGACCTGTACTAAGATTTTCTTGCCTCCGGCTTGTGGGAATCACTTGAATTGAGGCAATAGAAATTGTTTTAAGTATAGTTGGTCAGATTACATATTATGTTCTTATTTTTGAACAGGCTCATTGATGTCTATCTGCTTTATGGGCTTGATGAATTGAGTTGGATCGAACGATTGATCTTCTTTAGTTTTTTGTTGCATCACAGTGATAATGTGCGTTACCATTTTGGGAGGTTCTTCTCTTGACCTTTGGATCGACTTGATGAGTTTTGTCGAATCAAAAGCCTCATCTTCCTTGGCTATTGATAGCACCTTCATAGACTGGATAGGCCTAATGTACTTGGTGGGATCAAATAGTTGACTCTTTTGTTGCAAGGTGCTGACCTGATGACTTGGTAGGGCTTGATGCTCCTTTGTTGGGCCTTGAGGATTGACTTGATGCTCGTCTTCTAGGGCTTGGGTCGACTTATCCTCATAGATTGTTTGTTGAGGATTACTGTTTGAAGGTGATGTACTAAACATCGCTACTTGAGTTTAAAGCTCACTTCCTAGTTGGTCCACCTCGATTTTTAACGACTCGACCTCTGTGATTTGAATCGGCTTGATGAATTGGGTTGGATCAAAAGCCTTTTCTTCTTTAGCCTTTTATACAACTTCCACTAATTGGATGGGATTGATGTACTTGGTGGGATCAAATTGTTGGCTCTTTTATTGCATGGTGCTGACCTGATAACTTGGTAGGGCTTGATGCAACTTTGTTGGGCCTTGAGGATCAATTTGATGTTGGTCTTCTAGAGCTTGGATCAGCTTATTCTCACAGATTGCTTGTTAATGTTGACTATTAGAAGGTGATGCACTATAGGTTGCTGCTTGAGTTCGAAGCTCACTCCCTAGTTGGTCCACTTCGATTAATGACTTGACATCTATGATCTGTTCATTGTCAGATGAGATATCAATTGCTGGTGATACCTCAATGGTGGATGCATTACCGGCTATCAACAAGTCTTCCACTTGGCAACCTGCACAAACTAGGGCTTGAAAAGTAGGACGATAAGTCAAAGATAACCTGCTAGCATATTCTTTATTCAATCTCTTTAAGACCATTGAAATTTGGTTCTCCTCACTAGGCCTCTTAAGGACTGGGGCTGCCTAGGCCCTCTACCTAGCTATGAAGCCTATGAATGATTCTTCTGGTCCTTGCTAGACCAATTCTAGTTTGCGCCATGACAATAGGTGTTAGAAAGTGTATGCCCTTAGCTCCAATCGGTTTGATGTACTTATGACATTTATTGTAAATGAATAAAGTACATATTTGATTCATGTTATGTGGTGTGTTTCCGTGTAATACCCTTAAACTGGACACATAATGAGACTCGTGTTAGTTTAGAATGTTCACAGGCAGTGGGTCGGTCTGGGGTGATCTATCCTGATAAGGCTGACACTGATGTACCGCCAAGTTGGTTTGGGTGGCCTGTCTCAACCGTCAGGGTGAGACCCGAGGTACATGCAGTGTGGGTTCAGCTTGAAACCTTGAACTGGACCAGAATTCCAGTATTGCCTTGGACCTTGGTGATGAGTGGGCAAAACTAGAATGTTACACCTGACCCCTAGAATCGATTATGATACTATACTAGGTGCCGGATTGGGCTATCTTTGATATGCCAATCAATGAGATCCTTAGCGGGGGTCAAAACCTGGGTATGTTGGGACAATCCATGAATTCATCTGAGTGAGTGATCATAGTGACAGGATCAACCCCTTTGTCGAACAAAGGTAATGATCGGGGATGCACTCTCTCTGATGGAAACCAAGATTGCCGGCAGCCGATTTCAATCGTTGAAATTTTGTTTTGCAAAATATATTTATATATTGATATACATATATATTATGGTTTCGAAAATGTTTGCAAAAGGTTTTAATTCCCAGGATCCATGTGAGCAGAAAGTGCAACACTGTTCCTTGCAGCTGAAGGAGAGGTCCTCCCTTGTCGGGCAGTGTTTGATCATTATGGGCTGAGAGGTTAAGTGTAAGACCATTTAGGGTTATACCTGATGGGCTATTCTTGCATCTGCCCACAGTCCCTGGGTGTTACAAGGTGGCTTGGCTTAGGGACCACTTAGTGTAAGTGTTGGTTCTATAGAGTCCATGTGATGGGCTCAAGGGGTTCACTAGGCTTTCTAGTGAATTCGACTAGGCCTTGTAACAAAGGCAGGGCCGAACCCTTGTGGTTGATGTGTAGATCAATGCTTGGGTCCCACGCCATACAAGGAAGCCCAACTGGGCAGCAGTTTGGAAGGCTAAGTGAGCACATATTCTTATTGGGCCTAAAGCCAATTTCGAACTAGGCTAATTAGATCAGTTAATGAAAGGGGTGTTTATGATATTAGATTAGCAGATAGGATAGGGTCTTATCCCTATCCACTTAGAGATTCCAGATCCAAATAAAGATTTGAATCTGGAAACCTCCTAATAAGATCAGGAAGGGCTGATCTAATCTGCAGATAAGATAATGACTCATCCTTATCACTTAAAGGGGATTTAGATCCAAATAAAATTTGGATCAGCAACTCCTAATAGGATTAGGTGCTGATCCCTTTAAGGTTATAAAAGGAGGAGGGGGTGGCAGCCTCTAAGAGACATTCTCACTTACAGAGAAAGGATTACAAAAGAGAGAAAATAGCATCCAGTAAGGCTGCGCTGATATCTCCCTGCCGCCTCCTTCCTGCCACCGCCGCCATTGCCAGTACATCTCCATGACAGTAGGAGTGATCAAGAATGGTTCTTGATATCAGTCCTTTGTGAAAGGCTGATTGGAAGTCATGCTCATGTGCCATCCAGCTGATTCTTGCAAACGATCTGGTTCTTGCGAAGAACACTGTTGATTCTGCTCCATCCTCCTACTTTGCACCATCTTCAGTGAGAACAATCTTTGGTTCCTTCCTTAGGCGTGAACACCTCCATTGGGAGATATTGTTTCTCTGTATTAGGTATTTCCCTTTCCTACTGAATTTGTTCAAATCTAGTTCGGTTCTTGGTTCAATATTGATCATTGAAAAATAAGATTTTTCTAAAATAGGGAATACGATTCCCAATAGGAAGGAGAGAAATTTTTGAAATTTGCCCATTCTATTCCACAAGCTTCAAGTGTTCATACAATGGATCTCTCATCCCTTCAGTGGTATCAGAGGCATGGTTCAAATCTTGAACCAAATTAAATCAGATCTGAACCTGTGCAAATGGGCAAAAGGCGTTCTACCCGATTTGCGCAGATTTGAGTTTTTTCTGGAAAATTTATTTCCAGATAAAGGGCAAATGATTTGAAATTAAATCTTTATAAATCTGAATTTTATTTAGAATTGTTCTTTATAATTTACTTGATTTATGGGCTGTTCGTACAAGTGGAGATCGAAATCTTTATTGGCGCAGAAAATTGCATTTTTGCAGTTTCTATTTATTACTTTTGGTCTATAAAATATATATTTTTTTACATTTTAGACTGAATGTATAGGATTCGATCTGATGTAGTATTAATTGAAAAATCTAGGATTTAAATTTTATTATTTTTGGATTGAAGATGGCAGCGCAGGAAGGAAATTTCGTAGATGGGAAAATCGCTATCTACGATTTGCAGTTTATGAAATTACAAACTGTGATCTAACCTCTGTTTTGCAGGATGGAATGTGCGAACAGCCCTCTTTGATTGATTCTTGATTTTTTTTAATCAGTATTTAATCACAAATCATTTTCATGAATTGATTCTTGAATTAAAAATCAAACCCAGACCAGTTCGAACCAGATTTGGACCAAATCTGTGGTTTGATGGCGGCTGATTTCGGCCCTATTTTCTCCCACTCTTGTGTTGGACAGTTTTGTATGCCCTTAGCTTCAATCCGATTTGATGTACTTTTGATATTTAGTGTAAATAAATGAAGTGCATGTTTGATTCATGTTGTTTGGTATAATTCTGTGTAAGACCCTAAAACTGGACACTTATTGAGACTTGCGTTAGTTTTAAATGTTCACAACCATTGGATAAGTTTGGGGAGATTTATCCCACCAAGGCTAATACTGGTGTGCCGCCAAGTGTTGGGATGACCTGTCTCGGCCACCAAGGTAAGACCCAAGGCACATGCAGTATGGGATTACTCGGATCTTTGAACCGGACCAGATTTCCAGTATTTCCCTGGACCTTGGAGACAGATGGGCAAAACTAGTAAGTTACACTAGACCCCTAGACTCGATTATGATACATCACTAGGTGTTGGATTTGGCTGTCTTTGATATGCCAATCAGTGAAATCCTTAGGGGGGTCAAAACCTGGGCATGTTGGGGCAGTCTGAGAATTCATCTGAGTTGGTGATCATAGTGACAGGATCAGTCCCTTTGTTGGACAAAGGTAATGATCAGGAATGCACTCTCTCTGATGGAAAAAGAAATTGCTAGTAATTGATTTCAATCGTTGGAATTTTGTTTTGCAAAATTTATATATAAAATATATATATATATATATATATATATATGTACGGTTTCAAAACGTTTGCAAATGGTTTTAATTCCCGGGATCCATGTGAGTGGAGAGTGCAGCATTGTTCCTTGTAGCCGAGGGAGAGGTCCTCTCTTGTCGGGCAGTGCTTAATCATTATGGGCTAAGAGGTTAAGTGTGAGGCCATTTAGGATAATACCTGATGGGTTAATCTTGCACCTGCCCACAGTCCTTGGGTTTTTATAAGATGGCTTGACCTAGGGACCACTTAGTGTAAGTGTTGGGCCCAAGGGTCCATGTGATGGGCTCAAGGGGTTCACTAGGACTTCTAGTGAATTTGGCGAGGCCTTGTAATAAAGGCTGAGCCGAACCCATGTGGCTGGTGTGTAGATCAATGCTTGGGTCCCACGCCATACAAAGAACCCCAACTGGGCAGCAGATTGGAAACTAGTTAAGCACTGATCACTTAATGGCCAAAAGCCCATTTTGAACTGGGCTGATATGATCACCCACTTATGGGGCGGATCTTGGATTAAAGTTAGCAAAAGGATTGGGCCTTTAACCTAATCCACTCTAGGAGACTAAATTCAAATCAGATTTGAATCTGGTAAAGTCCTGATAAGATCAGGAGTAAGCTAACCTAATTTGCAGATAGGATTAAGATCTTCCCCTATCCAGATACTGATTTGGATAGGGATAACTCCTAATTGGATTAGGAGGTTTATTAATCAAGAGAAAAGAGGAGAAACCCTAAGAGAGAAAAAAACATCAACAGAATTCGAACCTAGGGTTTGGTGTGCAAGAAATCATCCTGCGAATTGAGATTGGATCTCATACACACTCCAGAGAGAAGAGAAGCAAAATCAGCCATCTTCATCTCAGGAGTTCTCCTCCAGCCACCGCCATTTTTCTGATAAGATTCGATCTTTGAAGAAAAGAAATCAAGAAATCAGTTCTTGATATCAGTTTTGCAGAAAGAACTGAAAAGATTCGGTGCTCAGTGTTTCCAGAGGATTCTTGCGAAGGATTCAGTGTGTAGGACGCACTCTGCTGGTTTCGTTCCATACATTGCTGTGTCATCTTCAGTAGGAGCGGTTCTTGGTGTCCTCTTTAGGTGTGAACACCAACTTTGGGAGATACTGCTTCTCTGGATCAGGTATAATTCCTCCCTTGTCTTTTGGTTCACATCTGGTTAGATTATGGTTAAAGTAGGATCCTTGAATATTGTATTCTAAATTTAGGGAATATGATTCCCAGTTGGAAGAAGGTAGGAAATTTTTGAAATTCRCCCACCCATTYCRCAACCTTTTTGGCATCCATACGATGGATCCTACCATTCTTTCAGTGGTATCAGAGCCACA
>NW_010729534.1:29596-47618 GCF_000365185.1 Nelumbo nucifera
ATGTCCCTAACGTAAGCCTGCCAAGCGTAGGCAAGGCTAAGCCTGTGCTGAACCGTAACACTTTGGATTGTGCAATGCCCCAGCAACATTTCAGCGGTGCATGATGTCCATATTTTCTGATATGGTTGAAAAATTTATTGAGATTTTTATGGATGATTTTTCAGTTTTTGGCTCTTCATTTGATGCATGCTTGAATAATCTGGAGCAGGTGCTTAAGAGATGCGAAGAGACACATCTAGTATTAAATTGGGAAAAGTGTCATTTTATGGTGCAAGAAGGCGTAGTGCTTGGACACAAGATTTCTCAAAGAGGTATAGAAGTCGACAGAGCTAAGGTGGAGGCAATTGAAAAATTGCCACCCCCATCATCTATCTGTTCTGTAAAAACTTCTTGGGGCATGTCAGATTCTATAGGAGGTTTATAAAGGACTTTTCAAAAATAGCCAAGCCATTGTCTACTTTACTTCAGAAAGAAGTGACTTTTGAATTTTCAACTGAATGCCTTCATGCTTTCAACTCCTTGAAAGACAAGTTGATCCATGCACCTATCATGATAGCACCGGATTGGACACTTCCATTTGAATTGATGTGTGATGCGAGTGATTCTGCCGTAGGAGCTATTTTGGGACAAAGAGTGAACAAACATTTTCAGCCGATTTACTATGCTAGCAGAACCTTGAATGGAGCTCAACTAAATTACACCACAACCGAAAAGGAGCTACTAGTGGTAATCTTTGCACTTGATAAGTTTTGTTCATATATGATTCTGTCCAAGGTTATTGTGTACATAGACAACTCGGCATTGAGGCACTTGCTGACCAAGAAAAACTCAAAACCAAGACTGATCAGATGGATCCTATTATTGCAAGAATTTGACATTGAGATTAGAGACATGAAGGATGCTGCAAACCTGGTTGCTGATCATCTCTCCCGGTTGGACAAGGTAAGCTCAAATTCGAGAAGAATTTCCGGATGAACAACTGTACTCAATTCAGGAATACTCATCTCCTTGGTATGCTGATTTTGCAAATTATCTAGCTGCACAAGTCATTCCTCCTAACCTTTCATATCAACAGAAAAAGAAATTTCTTTCTGATGTAAAATACTATTTGTGGGAAGAACTCTTTTTGTACAAATTGTGTGCTGATCAGATCATAAGGAGATGTGTCCCCGAGGAGGAGATGGAGTCGGTACTCCAATTTTGCCATGATAAAGAAGCAGGAGGTCATTTTGGAGCTAGTCGCACTGCAGCCAAGGTTTTGCAATCAGATTTTTATTGGCCAACAATGTTCAAAGATGCCCATAGGTATGTGTCCACATGTGACAAATGCCAAAGATCGAGAAACATTTCCCGATAGAATGAAATGCCCCTTTCCAATATGATGATCTGTAAAATCTTTGATGTCCGGGGTATAGATTTCATGGGACCCTTCCCGAAGTCTTTTGGGAATAATTACATCCTCATTGCTGTTGATTATGTATCTAAATGGGTGGAAGCCATGGCTTTACCCACAAATGACTCTAGGAGGGTAGTACATTTCCTGAAAAAGCTCTTCACCCGATTTGGCACTCCTCAAGCTATAATTAGTGATAGGGGAATTCACTTTTGCAACAGCCACTTTGAGCAGTTAATGCAGAAATATGGAATTAAACATAAATTGGCTACCCCCTATCACCCTCAAACTAGTGGCCAAGTGGAGTTGGCTAATAGGGAGCTCAAAAGAATTTTGGAAAAGACCGTAGCATCTACCAGAAAAGATTGGTCCATCAAATTAGATGATGCATTATGGGCATATAGAACTGCATATAAGACACCCATTGGCATGTCCCCATACAGATTGGTCTTTGGTAAAGCATGTCATTTACCAGTTGAGTTAGAGCATAAGGCCTATTGGGCTCTTAAATTCTTAAATTTTGACATTCAGGCCACCGGGGCTAAGAGACGGTTGCAATTGAATGAGATGGATGAATTCAGACTTGCCACCTATGAAAATGCCAAGGTTTATAAAGATAGAATTAAAATGTGGCATGATAAGAACTTGCTAAGATGGGACTTTCATGTAGGCCAGCAAGTATTGTTATATAATTCCCATCTCTGCTTTTCCCAGGCAACCTAAAATCCAGGTGGTCTGGACCCTTTACCATTACACATGTTTTAACTCATGGGGCCATAGAAATCATTGCTATATATTAGGTGATTTTTAAGAAGGAATACAATGAGTTGAGGGAGACCAATGTTTGTGTTAAGTTTTTATTCTTGTGAATAACCCAACTTAGTACATGCATGAGGAAAAGGGGAGCTGAATATGTCTTTCAGCATGACTAGCCCTAACTACCTCTATGTGTATGAAAGCTCTTGACTGTAATTAATGGTCAGTCGAGCTAGGTCACATCTGAATTGTTGATGCATGGGATTCAACAAATGCAAAAAGGACAAAGCCCAAATTGACTCCGCTATTCTGAGCTAAATAGTAAAACTAGCAGCTTAGAACATGAGTCTTGCTATCTGCCTCAAGCTTCTGACCAGTGTGAGATGGAGCATAAAATGCACACACACAAAATTCAAAAAAAAAAAAAAGAGAGAAGAGAGAAGTGTGAGATAGAGCATAAAATGCACTCACACTAAAAGTGGGAGAAAAGGGTGAGATGGAGCATAAAATGCACTCACCCCTAGAAAAAGTGACAGAAAATGTGGTGACGGTTGAGGTTCAAAAGGGAAAAATGATGTTGAACTCTCAATGAGGTGTAGTTACAGATTTGAAATCTAGTTTAAAGTGATTATTAATTTTGACAATCAAGGAGCTGATCTATATATTGAATGGGAGTGATAGCTGGAACTTGGAGAAATTCATATTCTTCTTTTCCTTGGCTCTTATGCATGTGTTAAATGGTAGTTTATAAGAATAGGAGTTGAAAACTTACAAAAGATTCTAGACCACTCAATGCATTTCCCTCCTAAAAATTCACCCAATAAATGGTGAAAAGGGGGAATGTTCAGTTTATTACTGATGTCTTTGCTTGAGGACAAGCAAAAGCTTAAGTGTGGTGGTATTTGATGAGCACATAATTTACCTATAATTTATGAGGTTTTTGCATGGAGTTTTATGCCAGTTCAATTTAATTTCACCCTATTTTAGCTTGATTGCAAGAAAGATTTCAGGGGCAACCAATTCAAGAAAAAGAAGGCAAAAAGCAAGAAAAGAAAGCCCAATTTTAATCAAGTATTGCAAGCTACACACTTTGAGAAAATCCAAAAAAAAGAGCTTAGCAAGAAGGAAAATTTGGCCCAGCAAAGAAGAAGGCCCAAAATATGATCAAAACAAAGAAGAGGCCCAAAATATGATCATATTTTGGGCTGCACTCTAGGCTGGGCCGAATTTTCCTTCTTGCTAGGCTCTTTTTTTGGGTTTTCTCAAAGAGTGTAGCTTGCAATACTTGATTAAAACTGGACTTTCTTTTCTTGCTTTTTGCCTTCTTTTTCTTGAGTTGGTTGCCCCTGAAATCTTTCTTGCAATCAAGCTAAAATAGGGTGAAATTCAATTAAACTGGCATAAAACTTCATGCAAAAACTTCATAAATTATAGGTAAATTATGTGCTCATCAGAAATATTTCTGTAAAAATAGCCTCTTCATCTCGTTCCATGTAGTAATACTCCCGGAGGGTAGATAATATAACCAATCCTTAGTTGAATCCTTCAAAGAAAACGGAAAGGCTCTTAATTTAATTTGCTCTTCAATCACCCCCGTGGGTTTCATACTCGTGCATACCACATGAAGCTCCTTTAGATGCTTGTAAGGATCTTCACCTGCAAGGCCATGAAAAGTGGACAAGAGATGTATTAGTCCCGATTTTAATTCAAAAGTAGTAGCAGCAACTAAAGTTGGAAATGTTATGCATAAGGGTTGTTGATTCAAATCAGGGGCGGCAAGCTCTTTTAAAGTTCAATTTCCAACCATGACTTCCTCCTCTCTTAAATTAGAATCGTTAACAAATAGGGAATCAAGAGCTGGATCGTTCTCTTTAGAATTACTCCGAGCTTCCATCCTTAACCTGCACAAAGTTCCCTCTATTTCTGGACCATATTGCAAATCACCTTGCTTAGAAAATCGAGTTACAGGCATAAATCAAGGTAACCCTAGTAAACCATGAAAAACATATCAAGAAAATACTAGAGTGATGAAAATAAATAAATAAATAAAACAAAAAAAAATCTACGCTAAAACACAAACAATCAAAGTGATCTTTTTTTTCGAAAATTTCAAGAATGAAATAAGGATCACAAGAAGCACAAAAATCAACTAGAAAAACTCCCTGGCAATGACGCCAAAATTTGGTGTGCTGTCGCAAGCACCCAAAAATAAAACCTATACTCCTACAAATACATGCAGTAGTGCAAGTAAGGATCGTTCCCATAGAGAGTATCTAGTGAGCACATAGACTTAATGGGCCTAAAGCCCGATTCGAACTAGATTAATAAGATTAATTAAAAGTGGGCGGTTTTGGGATTTAGATCAGCAGATAGGATAAGGGATTATCCCTATCCACTCAAAGAGTCCAGATCCAAATAAAGATTTGGATCAAGAAACTCCTAATTAGATTAGGACGGCTGATCTTTATCTACAGATAAGATAAGGGATTATCCTTATCTCCTAAAGAGAGTCCAAATCCAAATAAAAGATTTGGATTAGAAAACTCATAATAGGATTAGGAGAACCTCTCTTTAAGGCTATAAATAGAAGAGCAGGGCGAACCTCCGGATGATCTCACAGAATGCTGAGTTATAGAGAGAGACAACACAGTTTAACTGTGTTGTCTTCTTCTCTCTTGGTCTTGCCACCCTACCAGTTCGATCTCCACCAGTGGGAGTGATCAAGAACAGTTCTTGATATTGCCTTTTGGTAGAAAAGGCAATCTGAAGTCGTGCTCACCTGCCCTCCATCACATTCTTGCTGAAGATTTCGGTTCTTCTAAAGAATTGTCTTGCTGATTCTGCTTCACCTCACACCGTGTCATCTTCGATGGAAGCATTCTTTGGTCTTCTCCTTGGGTGTGAACACCTTCATTAGGGGTTTATTATTACTCCATATCAGGTATATCCCTCTGCTCCATTTTGGTTTCAGATCTGGTCCTGTTTGGTTTCAAGAATGATCTTTGAAAATGCAGTTTTCTAAAATAGGGAATGTGATTCCCACATAGGAGAGAAATTTTTTGAAATTTCGCCCAACCTTCCTGCAAGGTTCGGCCATCCATATGATGGATCTCTAGTCCCTTCAGTGGTATCCGAGCCAGGTTCAAATCTTGAACCAAAATTAAATCAGATCTGGATCTACGCAAATAGGCAGAAGGCGTTCAACCCAATTTGCACAGTTAGCATTTTTCTGGGAAATCGGTTCCCAGTTTTTGGGTGATTGATCTGAAATTAAATCTTTATTAATATGGTTAATATTTAGAACTGTTCTATATATTTTTCTTGATTTTTGGGTTGTTCGTATAGTGGAGATTGAATTCTTTAATGGCACAAGAAAACTGCGCACTTGCTGTTCTATTCACTCTTGGTCTATAATTAATTATTTTTAATTTTTTAGATAGAATGTATAGGAATTCAATTCTGATGTAATATTAATAGAAAATAGGTTTTTCTATTTTATTCCATTCGAAGATGAAGAAGATTGCGCAGAGGAGAGATTTTCGCAAATATGGGTTCAGCCATCTACGATTTGCAGTTTTAGAAACTGCAGACTATGATCTAATTTTTGTTTTGTAGGGTAGTAGTCCTACAAACAGCCCTTATACTGATTCTTGATTTTCTTGTATCAGTTATTTAATTTCATATCATCATTCTTGAATTGAATCTTGAATTAAAAATCAAACCTAGACCCATTCGAACCAAATTGGACCAAACTGGTTGGACCGAATTTGTGGTTCGAAGGGGGTTGTTCTTAGCCCTAAAATTTCATATTTGGGTCCAAGAGTTGATGATTAATTGCAAGATGCAATTCAGCCCACATTTGTAAAACTTAGATTTAATATGTTAAAACTACTTAAGCCCATTTCCGCATAAAAGCTATATGGGCCGAACTGCTCTTTGCAATTCAGCCCATATACCTAGATAATATTAATTAGTAATATTATGAATTTATATGGGCTTTAATTATGGGTTTTACAGTTATTTAATTGATTGGATCAAATATGGATTTCATGCATGTGATGTATGGATGTGTGATGGGCAACGTTCGTGGGCCATATGTTCTTGGCCCATGTTGATTCGATAAGTGGCTCTTATGTACACCATGGCTGAATGCACATCATTACCATGGTGTCCTTAAGATCATTGGATGATCTCCCTTCATGGTGGGACCCACACCAGCTTCCTCCCCAAGAGGAACCGTGCGGAACCCTAGTCGTTTAGTGCCCATCTAAATCTGGCTTTATGAAATTCAGTGGGAGCCACTTTGGTTTGACCTAAATAAAACTAGGGCGTAATATTTCGTTCCCTCCACTGAAATATGAGTGCATGTGATAGGGAGATTCATATGATGAAYTCTCTAAAGGCCTTCCATCATTAACATGAAGATGACTCCTTCAGTAATGAGGAAATGCACCATAAAATTGGGCTATACATTTGCTGTTGGATCTATTGGATTGTTTCATAAGATGATAGGGGCGTCATAGACCAATGTGGGAGGGGACTATCCTAAAATAGAAGACTCTCTCACGTTACCTTGGTGTTCATGAATATAATGGGTGAGCACTCACTGGACAGAAAGGTTTAACCTAAAATGATAATGAACCTTATCTGACAGAGGCCAAAGGGAAAGCTCATAAGATAAGTGGATATGATCCTTCATGAAAAGGTGGTTGGGCTATGCAACTGAAACAGTTGCTCCATGCACCCTATGTGATTTCCCACATTTCTAGAGACATAATTCGCAGTCTCCGTCACTGAGATAGGAGGGAAATCTCAGAGATGAATAAATGGAAATGGAACATAGATTAAAAGCCATATATATGTAGATAACATGAATCAAATAAGGTTGTGGACTAATATTTGCTTTGCCCTTTATCAGAAATGGCAAACGGTCAATTCGCTAAACTATTGGATGACAACAAGCTTAAGGGCCCAAATTACGCTGACTGGTATCGTAACCTTATGTTGGTCCTAACGTCCGAGAAATAGGACAAGGTAGCTAAGAACCCTGCTCCAGAATGTCTGGGTGATAGGGCTTCGGAGGCTCGTAGGAGGGACTATCAAGATTGGGAGGAGAACAATTCTCTTGCCCGATGCTATATCATAGCCTCCTTAGATAATCAGATACAGCGACAATTCGATCAGATCGAATTGTCCAAGGATATCTTGGATAGTCTAAGGACAATGTATGAGGAGCAGAATCGTTCTACTCATTAGAAGGTGCTGAAACAGTTCAAGACCGCACAAATGTCTAAGAACCAGCTAGTTCATGACCATTGTCTTAAGATGACGGGATACATCAATGAACTGGAGGCTCTTGGATCTGGGCTAGATCATGTCACCAAGGTTGATGCCATCCTGAACTCTTTGCCTCCTTCCTTCAATCAGTTCATCATGAACTATAACATGAACAAACTAAATGTTAGCATCCAAGAACTCAGCAATATGTTGTAGAGGACCAAGGAACTGATAAAGAAGGATGAGCCCATTGCGATGCATGTTGAGGGTGGCAAATCGAGCAAGAAGAAGAGGAAGGCGAAGAAGAAGCCTCAGAAGAAAGTTAGCAAGCCCAAAAGGTAGAGGAAGGATAAAGCATTAGATGTTTGTCACAAGGTTGGTAAAGGATGGTCCTTTGGATTTTCTAACTGCAGAAGGTCTTCCAACCTGTGAACCTTGCCTTCAGGGTAAGATGACGAAATGACCATTTAGCGGTAAGCCTGAAAGATCGACAGGCACACTTGACCTTATACATACTGATGTATGTGGTCCCATGAATGTTAAGACACGTAACTAGCACGTTTATTTCATAACATTTACCGATGATTACTCACAGTATGGTTACGTGTACCTAATGAGACATAAGTCCGAATCTTTGAAATTAAGACCCTTCAATCAGATCGAGGTGGTGAGTATCTCTCTAACGAATTCAGGGACTACTTAAAGGACAATGGGATAGTATCACAACTAGCTCCTCTTGCTACACCATAGCTAAACTGTGTGTCAGAAAGGAGGAGCCAGACATTATTGGATATAGTCCGATCACTTCTTGTACACTCAGAGCTACCCATATCCTTTTGGGGTTACATATTAGAGACTGCGATATATGTGCTGAACCGGGTTCCAACCAAATCTGTTCTGAAGACTCCCTATGAGCTTGGGACTGGTAAGAAACCAAGTGTGAGACACTTGAAGATTTGGGGTTGTCTGGCACATGTTAAAAGAACAGGTGCTGACAAATTGGAATCCAAGACCAGTCGTTGCCTATTTATTGGTTACCCAAAAGGCTCTATAGGGTATTTATTCTTTGACCTAGGAGAACAGAAGGTGTTCTATAGTCGAAATACCCATTTCTTGAGGTGGCGAGTATCTCTCTAACGAATTTAGGGACTACTTGAAGGTCAAGGGGATAGTATCACAGTTAGCTCCTCCTGCTACACCACAGCTAAATGGTGTTTTAGATAGGAGGAATAGGACCCTATTGGATATGGTCTAGTCACTTCTCGTGCACTTAGAGTTACCCACATCCTTTTGGGGTTATGCATTGGGGACTGCGATATACATGCTGAACTGGGTTCCAACCAAAATCAGTTCCGAAGACTCCCTATGAGCTTTGGACCAGAAAGAAACCAAGTGTAAGACACTTGAAGATCTGGGGTTGTCTAGCACATGTTAAAATAATGAGTGCGGACAAATTGGAATCCAAGACTAGCCGTTGCCTATACGTAGGCTACCCCAAAGGCTCTATGGGTTACCTATCCTATGACCCAGGAGAACAGAAGGTGTTTTGTAGCTGAAATGCCCATTTCTTGGAGGATGATTACATCCTGAACAATCATCGTCAGAAATTTGTTCTTGATGAGGAGAGCTTAGGGGTAGTGGGAGGTGTCCCACAAGTTTCAGGTAGTGACCAACCTAGAAGATCTACACTGATGTGCCGCCAACTTGGTTGGGGTGTCTTGTCTCAGCTGCTAGGGTGAGACCTGAGGTAAATGCAGTGTGGGTTTTCTTGAAACCCTAAACCGGACTAGAATTCCAGTATTGCCCTGGACCATGGAGATTGATGGGCAAAATTGGAATGTTACACCTGAGCTCTAGACTCGATTATGATACTGCACTAGGTGTCGGATTGAGCTGTCTTTGATATGCCAATCAGTGAGATCCTCAAAGGGGGTCAAAACCTTGGAATGTTGGGACAGTCCGAGAATTCATCTGAGTGGGTGATCGTAGTGACAAGATCAACCCCTTTGTCAGACAAAGTGAATGATCGGGGATGCACTCTCTCTGATGGAAACCTAAACTGCCGGCAATTGATTTCAATCGTTGAAATTTGTTTTGCAAAATATATTTATATAGAGATATACATATATGTATATATATATATATATTACGGTTTCAAAATGTTTGCAAAAAGGTTTTAATTCCCAGGATCCATGTGAGTAGAGAGTACAGCACTGTTCCTTGCAGCCGAGGAAGAGGTCCTCTCTCATTGGGTAGTGTTTGATCATTATGGGTTGAGAGGTTAAGTGTAAGACCATTGAGGGTAATACCTGATGGGCTAATCTTGCATCTGCCCATAGTCCTTGGGTTTTTATAAGGTGGCTTAACCTAAGGACCACTTAGTGTAAGTGTTGGGCCCATTAAGAGCCCATGGTGATGGGCTCAAGGGTTCACTGTCCCTTACAGTGAATTCAGCCAGGCCTTGTAACAAAGGCTAGGTTGAACTCATGTGGCTGATGTGTAGATCAATGTTTGGGTTCCATGCCATACAAGGATACCCAACTGGGCAGCAGTTTGGAGGCTGAATGAGCACATGGACTTAATGGGCCTAAAGCTCAAGTCGAATTGGTTTAATTTGATTAATTAAAGAGGGGTGGTTCTGGGATTTAGAACAGCAGATAGGATAGGGAGTTATCCCTATCCACTTAGAGAGTCCAGATCCAAATAGAGATTTGAATCAGGAAACTCCTATTGAGATTAGGAGGGGTGATCTTGATATGTAGATAAGATAAGGGATTATCATTTTCTCTTAAAGAGAGTCCAGATCCAAATAAAGATTTGGATTAGGAAACTCATAATAAGATTAGGAGGAGCTCTATTTACGGCTATAAATGGAGGAGGGCGAACCCCAACTCACTCAATTCTGATTTCATCACCCATTCTATTGTTGTGTGACAACACTGGAGCCATTACTCAAGTTAAGGAGCCACGAGCCCACTCAAAGTCAAAGCACATTGAGAGGAAGTACCATGTACTATGAAGATAGTTGGAAGAGGGGACATCCTGATTCAGAAGGTAGCATCAACGGAAAATGTAGCAGACCCATTGAATAAGCCACTGACACAAAAAGTGTTTGAGAAACATGTGGAAAGTATGTGATCCGGCTTGTACCTGATTGGACCTAAGTGCAAGTGGGAGCTGTTAGATAGTGTATACCCTTAGCTCCAATCAGCATAATGTACATTATGACATTTATTGTAAATGAATAAAGTACATATTTGATTCATGTTATTATGGTGTGTTTCTGTGTAATACCCTTAAACTGGACACATATGAGACTCGTGTTTGTTTAGAATCTTCACAGCCGTTGGATAGATCTGGGGAGATTTATCCAACCAAGGCTGACACTGATGTACCACCAAGTTGGTTGGGGTGGCTTGTCTCAACTACTAGGGTGAGACCTAAGGTACATGTAGTGTGGGTTTTCTTGAAACCTTAAACTGGACCAAAATTCTAATATTGCCATGGACCTTGGAGATAGATAGGCAAAATTGAAATGTTACACCTAACCCTTAGACTCGATTATGATACTACACTAAGTAAATTCATCTGAGTGGGTGATCATAGTGACAGGATCAGCCCATTTTTCGGACAAAGTAAATGATCGGGGATGCACTCTCTCTAATGGAAACCTAAAYTRYCGRCAGYKRATTTCAACCGTTGAAWTTTGTTTTGCAAAATATATTTATATAGAGATATACATATATATATATATATATATATATTATGGTTTTAAAATATTTGCAAAGGTTTTAATTCCTAGGATCCATGTGAGTAGAGAGTGCAGCATTGTACCTTGCAGCCGAGGGAGAGGTCCTCTCTTGTTGGGCAGTGTTTGATCATTATGGGCTGAGAGGTTAAGTGTAAGACCATTAAGGGTTATACCTGATGGGCTAATCTTGCATCTGCCCACAGTCCTTGGGCCTTCATAAGATGGCTGGACCCAAGGACCATTTAGTGTAAATGTTGGGCCCATTATGAGCCCATAGTGATGGACTCAGGGGTTCACTATGTTCAGCAGTGAATTCGGCCAGGCCTTGTAACAGAGGCTATGTTGAACACATGTGGCTGAATTGTAAATCAATGATAGGGTCCCACGCCATACAAGCCAAGCTAGCCAGCATTAAAGTGGAAGTGAGTTTGAAAGCTTAATGAGCTTAAAAGCCCATTTTGAACTGGTTTAATTAGATTAATTAAATAGGGGTGGATTTGGGATTTGGATCAGCAGATAAGATAAGGGATTATCCTTATCCACTTAAAGAGTCCAGATCAAAATAAAGATTTGAATCAAAGGAACTCCTAATTTGATTAAGAAGGCTGATCTTTATTTGCAGATAAGATAAGGAATTATCCTTATCATTTAAAGAGTCTAGATCCAAATAAAAGATTTGGATTAGGAAACTCCTAATGGGATTAGGAAGTTGTTTCTTTAAGGCTATAAATAAGAGAGCAGGGCGAACCCCAAATGACACATTGCCGCCCCACCCTATTCGATCTCCAGTTCTTGGATTCGATCACGATTGGATCTTGATATTGTTTCTTGCGAGCAGATACAATCTAGAAGCTGTGCTTACTGTCTCATTCGATTCTTGCTAAAGAATCTCTAGTTCTTGGTGAAGAACTACCTGTTGATCTTGCCTCACCCTAAGTTGTGTCATCTTCAGTGGAGGGAGGATTCGGTACTCTCTTTGGGCGTCAACACGTATGTTGGGAGGAGCATTCTTGCGTGGATTCCGCATCAGGTATATCCCTCCCTTAATTTGGTTTTAGATTTGGTCTGGTTTGGTTACAAGAACGAACCTTGAAAATGCAATTTTCTAAATTAGGAATAGGATTCCCGGATGGGAGTGAAGAAATTTTTGAAAATTTTCCCAACCTTCCTATAAGGTTCGGCCATCCATATGATGGATCTGCCATTCTTTCAGAAAAAGGAAAAAATGTGAACGTATTCTATTTTGCATGTTTTCTGTAGTTGGACCCCAAATTGTTGTTTTTAGGTAACCTTGTTGACATTTTCTGACCAAGGATATTTTCATCATTTTATAAGTCATATTTTGGTTAGGGACAATTGGATGCATATGTATTAGGTTTTAATCTCTTGGGTCTTTTTTGTAACAAATGTTATCTTTTGGGGTTTTGGAAATTAACTTTGTTCTTAAGGAGTTGTTTATTAAAGGGAAACATTGAGTCATTCATTGTAAATATTTTTAATTAGCTCCTCTAACAAGACATTAAGTCTTATGAAAGAGAAGGGGGTGTTAATGTAGGGGTCTTTTTGCTTATTTCTCTCTTGTTTGAGTTATATAGCTCAACCCCAGTTTGGGTTTTCAAGTATTAGGAGCTTTGGTTTTGAGGAGTTGACCCATTTTGGCACATTCCAATCCCTCTACTGCTGTGTTGCCACATGGGAGGCCAGTTTGTTTCCATTGTTACTGTAACAAAACTGTTCCAGGAGGAGTTTTACTTCATGTTCAGGTCTAAAATTCCTAAAATTCCAACTTGTTTTATTGTTTTCAACTTGGTATTTCTTGTGTGTATTGTTGTATACTTGAAGTACTGCATATAATTTGTTTTCTATCTACATCAATGACCTGTCATTAGTGAACAAACAACTATTTCAAAACATGGGATCCACATGTGGTGTGAGCCTCATGTTTATGGAACACTGGCATCTTCACTCGTGATGGATTACTTAGTTAGTCTCACACACTTATGTTCACACTAAATATGGACTCTATTGAAAGTAGAATCTTGACAAGGCTACTTGTTATGTAATTAGTATAAAAAGTTTTACATGATGTTGTCCAATTTCAATACACCACATGGGGATAAATTGCTAGCATTTTATTCCAATTAATACATTGCCATTCAAGATATGCTATATAATGTAACTTAGCCTATTTTTACTCCAAAATCCTTATTCTAATTTTCTCCTTTATTTGAATTTTTTACTTTTTGATTCTTGAAAAAGAGATGTAGAAAGTGCCACGTGTAAACCTGCCATATATCTTCCCAACCCAATCTATATCTATATCTACATCCATGTTACTATTAAATGTATGAATGGGAGTGTGAAATGTTTACTCACCTAAATACCCCCTCATTTGAATTAGTTTCTTCTACAATTGTGCAGACCAAAATTGTAATTTCAACTACATCTCACCATATTCAATTCCCTGTAAACTCCCATTATAGTTGATTGAAACCCTATTCTTGACTAAAATACTCCTATTTATAAATTTGGTCCCAAACTAATTATGAAGGTAGAGAATGTAATTTGAGCAACTACTTTTCACATCATTAACTTCCTACGCAATAAGTCTTATATTTTAGTATCTTATATTTAAGATATTAACTCTTATTCTCTCCCAGTAAATCCTATATTAAAATTATTTTTTATCACAAAAATTTCTTTCATTTAGATTTATATCCCACACATTTAATAATATAAAACTAATATATTTTAAATCTATCTCAATAATGAAGTCATTCTTCTGTCCTGGTCGTAGGCAAGTAATATAACTATCCAAAATAAATGAGTCAAATTCATGACAGTAAATTAAATAATAGTCATTTTGTACTACAATTGTGAATACAAATAATGTAGAAAAATTGTGCTATACTATTTTTTATTAATCAAGATAAATTAAAGAAAAAAAAAGTGTGATAGAGAAGGGTTGCCTTTATTGACGATTGAAATAAAATGCAAAATATAAAACCAACCAGAAAATGGAATTGTTCATCCTATTAAAAAAAGAATTAATTAAGTGTGATAACAAACAATTTTTTATGCACTGAAACATAAATCAAAATTTAAAAATAATTGGAAACATATTGTTACCATCATTATCTAAAATGACAAGATGTGAAAAACATGCCCATTTCTTACTTACCTAAAAGTATTCTTAAAATCTCTCTTAAAATACCTCCCTATATAAACCACCATTGAACGTGATGGTAAATGCACTTATTAAACATGAAAGGACACTTTACAAAACATAACCAATGAAAAGGAAGAAAAATTTAACATAACCTGTTGAGACCAATATTTAGCATGCATGCAATATGTGTGAATATACGTTGTACCTGAAGTTGAAAAAAAAAAGTTCATCATCATAATGTGCATGGACCAATTTGATAGTTTATGTAATTTCTTCTTATTTCCCTCCAAACTCTAGAAAAGACATTATCTTTGGGAATAAAATAGTCATTTTTCATGAAAAAAAGAAAAGAAAGAAAAATAGAAACTTTAAACATTGATCTACTCTTTCTCTCTCTTATACACAATGAAAGTGAAGATATAACGAATAGAATGAATCCATTTCATAGTTAACCAAAGACATCCATGGAAATGCGACTATATTAATTTTCTTTTAATTAATATCTGTATGTAAAACATCTTCATATTTTAGGCGGAAGAGAAATCTGAAATTCTCCAAAGATAGAAAAATTGTAATGATTATGTTGGCCTATGATATTCTCTGATAGAAATCACACTATTTCCATACTATACAACTCTCATAGCATTCTAGTTTATATCTTTTGGGCACCAAAACTAGCAATTCGATCTCCATTCTCCAGAGTTTATTTTTCTTACTATAGGGTTTGGAATTACTACAGTTCTACTAGTTTTTCTATATCTTAAAAAAGAGAGACAAGCATACTAGGGGTGTATGATCCCTTGGGTTTGCAAAACTTAAGACTAAAGACAAAACATGAGAGCGAAACTCCTCTCCACCTTAAGGTAGGAATCTTTATTCTTCTGCTAATTTGTGTGTTCAAGATTAAAACATATTTAAAATATTGCAATCAGGTCCAATAAGTCCTCAACAATTTTTCTTTTGTCCCAATAAATTATCTCTTAGGCCCTCGCATGCGAAGATGATCCACTTATGCCTCTATACACAACAATGTCTTATTCCGTTTAGAAAAACCAAACACATGCCAATGTCTTGACCAACCACCATTAGTATACGTTTTAAACTTGTTTAGAAGCACCTCAAAAGCAACTACTAGAATACGATAACCGCCTGTATCAGGGATTCCCTAATCAATCAGCACACTATATGATAAGCCTTATAGTCTATCCTATGACTACACTACTACTAGGACATTTCCCATATTCATCTAGGGTAACATGGGGTATAATAATGATGTCATAGTACAACTAGGGATCCTCTCCAACTTCTCTGTTTTGACTAGTATACCTTACATGCTCATTATGAGGTTACCTAGATACTTACAAATGAGTCCTTTGGTTGGGTTTCTACTATAGGAGTCTTAGTCCAATTAAGACTCCTTGCCAAAGTTCAAAGTATCATAAATGATAAGTGTATCGGAAAGCAAATTTTAAGAGATGTATCAGGATATGCATTAAGATACACAAAGATATGCATGGAAACACTATAAATACTTCAATAAATTATAAAAATACATCAGTAACACTAAATTTAAGGCCTCAATAAGGTATAGCTATATTAAATTAATATATTTTTATGGTTTTATGGAGAAATACATCGTAATTTAATAATAATTTCATTAACAAACCCTATGTGATAACTATAATTTATAAATTCAACTATCCTATCCAACCATAAAACATGCATTGACACAATTTCTAAGTGAAAATATTGTTAATAATGAATTATTATTTAAATAATTACTATTTGTTTTTTATTTTCAAAAATTATAAAAAAATCAACAATAAATAAACATTGTACAATATATTTAAAGAAAATAATTATTGAAGAAGAAATTCCAGTTGCTCTTAGGATATGATAGATCATCTATAGATCTATAATATATTCAATCGTTGTGATTAGATCATAAAATATAATTAAATATTATTTATTTTTTAATTATAAAAATATAAAAATAATAAAAAATATTGAAGAAGATATTTCAATCACTCTATGGATATGATAGATAATCCACAGATCTAAAAAATATTAAGTCTTTATAGGCAGATAGAAAACTCACATTTTCAATTCGTTATTTTATATTTTTTCCCAAATCTCTACATAAAATTTCCATAAATCTACTCATAACATAACACAAACAAATTGTGATTTTTTGAATATAACAAATATAGATCAGCATAGATTTAAACATTTTTAAGCATTCAACGAAAAAAGAGAAATCACAAGATATTATGAATAAACTAAATTATCTTCTCCATATTATTTCAATACTTGAAAAATCTTCAAAAAATCATTAATGTTTCACACTTGTTTCTTACATTTTTTGTGTATCTAACACTTTAGGAATGAGGTTTGGAGTTTTAAAGTCATTTGGGGGTGAAAGAAGGCTTTCTTTCCCCTTTTATTTTCTTTTTCATTTTTGTCCATTTCTTTTTTGTAGTGTATTTATTGATATACTACGGATATGTCTTGATACGGCCCAATAACACAAACAAATTGTGTATTTTTGTCCATTTCCTGATACACCCCAAAACACTCTTGATACGGCCCAATATGGTTTAATACTGGTCCAATAAGGTGGAAAATAAGATACCATTGTTTTTCCACCCTATCTTGTATCAGGTATTAAAATATATGATACCACACGCTCCGTATCAGTTGTATCATGTCGAAATTTAAAACATTGCTCCTAACTAGTGTCCTAAGGAAATAACTCCCTTAGCAATCCTCAAAACTGCATTCTCACTTTCAGCCTCCCATCAAACAAGGTATGTCATCACAATCCAATAGTGATGTCACCCATATATAATATATGAAAGGGACTGATCCTGATATTACAACCCTAAGGATCACGCATGTCCAAAGGTAGAAAATTCATTGCATCTTAGAGATTCTATTCATCAATAGTGTTTAATAAATCCTATGATGAATAAAACGAAGTAGGATAAAAATCAGTGCGCATAAGATGCACATCCGCAGCTTGGAGTCTCACACTATTAGTTGAGACTTCACTATTAATTATCCACATACCAGCAGTCATAAAGTTAACCGCCAAATTCCAACCTCTATTGGGACCTTCTAGGTTTACAAAAAATGGAGTGATTTAATTAGATCTCCCGTTATGAGTCCTATTCACCAAATGAATGCCCTACAATGTAATCTTTATTAGACTAGATAAGATAAAAAAGAAACGAACTAGAAACAACAAGATTACMTCAAACAAAAGTCTCACTTTATTGATTAAAGAAACAACAAAAAGATACAGATTGGCTTTAAATGAGCAAAAGAAAATTGTATTTCCAACATCTCATTCTGTTCCTGTCTGTGGCCTTTTGTCAAGTGATAGCTACTTGGATTAGTACTTCAATCCAAGGATGAAAGGTGCTCCGGTGTCTTTCAACCACTCATTCCCTAGAAGGAATGGTCCAGCAGTAAAACGAAGAGCCTTATTCCTATCGGTGATGACCTTGAAACCCTTCCATTTGACCCTTTGGGCGGTATTAGCACCTGGACCACGGTTGTTATACTCAGCATATAACAAAGTATCGAGTGCAAAGGTGCCATTCCATGGCATCCACCCTTCAGGTCTTATGAAATCACCAATGGCTGATTCCATGATAACTGTCGTTGCATATTT
>NW_010729535.1:11833-36383 GCF_000365185.1 Nelumbo nucifera
TGAATCAAATATGTATCTTTATTCATTTACAATAAACTCATAAAGTACATCATTCTGATTGAAGCTAAGGGCATACAAAACTGTCTAACACCAACTTCCCCAGTTTTCCACAAAAGTTCTACAGAGACAATCAGAGGTCACAACATTGAATTTAACTGGGAAAAGGGCACACTTTGACTATTCTAAGACCAAAAATACCCCTGAAATTATGCTCTTAAGGCATCAAAATACAGAGTTATCACACCCCCTAACTTAACCATTGCTAGTCCCTTAGCAATGCAGCCTTAAAATTACACTCAGTAAAGAGATCATTCCCATTGCAAGATCATCCCTCAAAAAATTAGCCAAGTATCCTGATTTTAGAATTCTCAAATTTTGTATAGATCAGTATTGGGCTTGAGGGGTTAAACTATCATACTTTGAATATCACAGAAACTTTGCTTAAAAATCTTATTTACCCATCCATTTGCAGACTGTCTTGATAAGCTGAGATTGATTTTTGAAATCAGGTGGGTATTCTTCTTATCATTTTGATAGTGGATTTCTACCCCTGAACTTGATATGCACACTTATTTTTATTGTTTCCTTCCACCATTTGATGCGAACCTCAACACTTGCCTCAGGTGAAGAGACTCGATTACTAAGTCTAGGGTGTCCATTGACCTTTTTTTTTGCAACATTGTTCAGAGTAGTTCACTGTTTCTAACAATTTGAAGAATTTTTGTCTAATTTCTCCATATTTCTCTTCTTATCTTGGTAGAGGCAAACTTGAAAGTATTTTCCAATTTCCAAACGGTTCGGACACTATTCAAATAAGACCAATTTTGACTCCTATCGCTTGCTACCAATTTCTACACAATTCAATATTCTTTTATCAGTTTTCTCAACTTTTTCTATTTGGGAATCTCTTTTAATGGAAAGAATTTTTAATTTTCAGTGAAATTTTAATTCTACATATTTAAAGGCTTAGCTTCTCAATTATTGGTGGGTATCGAATCCAACCAAAGATAAATAGTCTTGCTCGAATTAAATAATTTGTAGATAGTGATGAGCAAGGTCGTCTCCACAGGGATTGGGTGGATTTATTTCCAAGTAAATGAAGTAAGGGGGTTGTAAAGCTAAGGAAAACAAGAAAATAACAAAAAATAATAGAAAATAACAGAAAGCAAAAGATTAAATCGATGGGAGATTGCTTCCGGTTGAAGGGACAAGTTCAGCTTTGATTCTTATCATTGATCCTCGTCTCCACAGGTACTTAAGTATGTTTTTCATAGCAGTCCAGTGCTCCAGCCCTGGGTTGGCCTGGAATCGGCTTACCACACTTACTGCCTGAGCAATGTTAGGGCGAGTGCACAGCATGGCATACATGATGCTCCCTACGACAGAGGCATAGGGAACGTCCTTCATGCCCTCAATCTCTTCAGAAGTCTTGGGAGACATCTTCTTGGAGAGAGTGACTCTGTGCCTGAAAGGAACATTTCCTTTCTTGGAGTTCTCCATGCTGTATCTTTTGACTATTTTATCAATGTAAGCAGATTAGGATAATCCTATTATCCACTTTGATCTATCTCTATAGAGTCGAAGACCCAGTATATAGGAAGGTTCTCCAAGATCTTTCTTGGAGAATTGTTGTGAAAGCCATATTTTCACCATAGTTAACATTCCTCATCATTCCCAATGAGTAGAAAGTCATCTACATACAAAACCAAGAAAGTAACCTTATCCTCACTGGTCTTCCTATAAACACAGGGCTCATCTGGATTCTGCTTCAAGTCAAACAATTTGACAGCAGAGTCAAAACGGATGTTCCAACTTCTAAAAGCTTGCTTAAGTTCATAAATGGATCTATTAAGTTTACATACCATGTGTTCCTGACTTGCAGCAATAAAGCCTTGCGGCTGCTGCATATAGATATCTTCAATAAGATCTCCATTCAGGAATGCGGCTGCTTCATTGCATCATGGAGGGGAATATTTACCTCAACCTTGCGGAATGTCTCAAGAATATCCTTGTCTTGCTCCTCCTTCTTGGATTTTACAAATCGACTAGGAAAAGGTGGAGGGATCACTATGGCTTGGGGCTTTTTACCGCTTGGATCTTAAGTTTGGGGTGGCAGTGCTTCCTTTTCTATTTCCTCTTTAGTTGTATTCTTAGGCACTTCCTTGCTAGGTCTATTTAGCTTCTTTCCACTTCTCAAGGTGATCGCACTAACATTCTGCTTCGGGTTGACCATGGTCTGGGAGGCTAACCTTCCTAATACTTGAGATTCCATTCGACTCATAGCAGTTGCCAATTGGCTTACCTGATTCTCCAGGTTTCGGATTCTTGTCCTTGTCTCCTGTTGAAATTGTTGAGTGTTAGTTGCAAGTGCTTTAACAATTTCATCTAGAGACATACCTATGTTGGAAGATGAATATTGTGGAACCGGCGGTCTAGGTTGATGCTGTTGTTGGAAGCCGAAGGGCTAGGCTCCATAGCTAAGGTTAGGATGATCCCTCCATCCTGCATTGTAGGTATTTGAGTAGGGATCGTATCTCTTTTGTGGGAAGCCTCCAACAACATTGGCTTGTTCATAGGGTTCATCTTGAAGTGTAGGGCACATGTCGGTTGGATGTCCCGTAGTAGAACAAATCCTGCAAGCCTTCACCGTTTCATGTTACCTACAGCCATTTGATGGACAAGAGAGGTCAGACTTGCAATTTGTTGTTCTAGGGAAGAGATGTTTACCTCATTAGCATGGTTTGGTGGAGGGTTGAGCCTATCACTGAACTATTGAGAGTTGGCCGCCATGTTCGAGATCAATTCTCTTAAATGGGTAGGAGTTTTGTTCACCAACACACCTCCGCTTGCTGCATCAATCATACTCCCATCCATCGGCAATAACCCTTCATAGAAATATTGGATAAGGAGCTGGTCTGGAATCTAATGTTGCGGACAGCTGGCACAAAGTTACTTAAATATCTCCCAGTATTCGTAGAGAGTTTCCCCACTGAATTGTCTTATACCATAGATCTCCTTTTTGATGTTAGCAGCTCGGGAGGCAGGGAAGAACTTTTTAAGAAATTGTCTTTTCATATCGTTCCATGTGGTGATAGAACCAGAGGGTAAGTAGTAAAGCCAATCCTTAGCTTTATCAGCTAATGAGAAAGGAAAGGCACGCAACTTGATCTGTTCCTCGGTAACACCTTGAGGTTTCATGCTTAAGCATACTACATGGAATTCTTTTAAGTGTTTGTGGGGATCTTCACCTGAAAGTCCACAAAAAGTAGGAAGTAAGTGTATAAGACCAGATTTGAGTTCGAACGGTACCGCTAGATCTGCATATTCGATGCAGAGAGGTTGTTGGTGCAGATCCGGTAAGGCTAACGCTCTAAGAGTTCTCTCTTTGTTGTTGGCCATGACTTCTTCTTCAGGATGGTTAGATGGCTCAAGCGGCGAACTGTGTTTTCGATGTCGGGATCGTAGTGGAGTTCACCTACATGAGAAGAATGAGGCATAAACCAAGCAAAAGGAAATAAATCTACTTAGGATTCCAATCCCCGACAATGGTGCCAAAATTTGGTGGGTGTTGAATCCATCCAAAGATAAATAATCTTGCTCAAATTAAATAATTTGTAGATAGTGATGACCAAGGTCGTCTCCATAGGGATTGGGTGGATTTATTTCCATGTAAACGAAGTAATGGGGTTGTAAAGCTAAGGAAAACAAGAAAATAACATAAAATAATAGAAAATAATAGAAAGCAAAAGATTAAATCGATGGGAGATTGCTTCCGGTTGAAGGGACAAGTTCAGCTTTGATTCTTATCATTGATCCTCGATGCAAAGATAGATTCATATGTTTATGAATAAATTGGTTATAGCCATTAAAAAGCTCTAACGGCCAGCCTCTACTCGTATTATTCGACAACCAAAACAAGCTCTTTGATTGCTTCTCTTATTAATAGACAGTCCTAAACAAGCTCTCAGGATTTAATCTATTAATAGCATTAAGAGGGGAGAGACCCAATTCTGGTCAGCGATCTCACAAGCTCAGACCGTTTAAACTAGATCATACATTTTCCTAACATAGATCGAAAACTTTTTTGCAATCAATTTTTGTTAGTTGCCACCATGATCGGACCTACCAATCGTATACAAAACTGGAGGTTCAATCGACCATAGATTATTTTCATTGAATGAGCAAGGGGCCCTTCTTGCTTAATCAATAAAAATAATCCTCCCAGTTAATCGCAGAAAATATATGAATACCCATAAACAATGAACTGAAATTAAAAACAATTAGATCTCACAATGTTTATAGAATCAAAGCTTCCCTAACCCTTCAACCAGAAAATAAAACCTTACAGACACTTCATGATGAAATCGCAACTTCCAGATGAGAGGGGGCAAACTCTGCTTCTTCCTCCTTGGTTGTTGATTGCTCTCTCTCAAGGCTGAAGCTCTCTTGGAGGATTTTATGATGGCCCTGGGTGCTAGTCTGCCCCCCTTTATATAGAATTAGGAGGAGGTTGTCTCCTTCTCCTCTAAGGAGTTCTTTCTCCATTGTGAGATCAGTTCTCTAATAGATAATGCTTAGATTAGATCTAATCTACTTCTATCTCCTAGCTGGTAATCCTAATCTCTTTTATCTTTCTAAAAATACAACAGAAAATTGAATCTGATAGGACTCTTTGATGTTTCTTATTCTTGCATGACTAGAATGTTGCAAAGGGACTTGCGCCAAAGGGAAAAATCAATAGGGTTTTCCCGAGGGTTCAAGTTTTGCCAACTATTCTTGAATCAAGAAAAGAAAAACTCTAATCCTAAAAACGACTGGAAATTACGTTGGGTTGCCTCCCAACCAGCGCTAAGTTTAATGTCTTCAGCCAAACACATTTATGCACTTCTCCCATCTACACTCTTAGGCTCACTTTTTTCTTCACATAGACAAGGCTCAAATTGGGTTAACCAAGGGTCAGACAAGGCATCTAAAAGATCGTTCACTACATCTACCTTGAACTCATCTTTCCCTAGGCTTGGATACTTAGTGGCACTAAATACATTTAGCTGGACTTTCTGTTCCCTAAATGAAATGTCCATTTCTCCCGATTTACAGTCAATGTTTGTATTGGCCGTTTCTAGAAATGGACATCCTAAGATTATCGAGTTATGGTTCAGTTCCTCGGTTGGGGTCATGTCTAGGATGATAAAATCCACTAGGAAGTGCCAACCCTCTACCCTGACAATGAAGTCCTCAATAACACCTTGAGGAGTCTTGACTGACCAATCAACAAGTTGCATAATTACCGGGGTAGGTTTTAACTCGTCGATCCTGAACCTATTATAAATAATGGACAGAAGTAGATCTGTACTGGCCCCATGATCCAATAGGGCCTGATCGAAGGTGATTCCAGAGATGACACAACTTACGAGAGGAGCACCCGGGTCTTTCATTTTCCGGGGGAGTTGGTTTAGGAGGACTACACTAACATCTGCCGAGAGCATCACTTTTTGTGGGGCCGATCGTGGCTCCATCATTTGAATACATAGCTCTTCCAAGAACTTGGCATAGGCTGGGACATGTTGGATCGCATCGAGGAGAGGGAAGTTAATATGGACTCCCCTGCTCTCCTCGTTGCAAGTCTCTTTCTTCTTTCGCACCGGCTCGGCTGTGAGTGCAGTTGGAAAGGGAACTATGGGTTGGTTCACTATAGGCTCTTCTTCTAATTTTTCCTTTTTTTTTTCTTCCCCCCCCCCAACTTAGGGTCTTCTTGCTCCTTTTCTTCTTCACTAACTCTCTTTTTCTCATACAGGTCCTCTAAAATTCTCCCACTCCTTAAGGTTGTAATAGCCTTGGTATTTTCAAATTGAGGGTTCTTAGGAGGTGGTTGAATCTGCTATGGAGGAAAACCCGGTGGCTGATTTCTAGGAATCGCAACCGGTTGACTCTGTAGTTGCCCTACTTTTCTCCTTGCCTTGGCTTCGGCTAGCTATCCTATTTGGCTCTCTAATCTATCAATGGACTACTACTGATTTAGGATCAGTTTCTGAAGCTACATGAATTGGTCATCAACTGTACGGGTCTGAGGAGGTTGTGGGTAGGCCTAATAAGATTGAGCTAGTTGATTCCTAGGGTACATCTATTGGAATTGGTTCTGCACTTGTGGCCTCTGAAATTGCTGGGCCATGGAGTTAGATGGATGATACTGTTGTTGGCACTGTGTTTAGGTTTGACATGGTTGAGCTGGTTAAGTCCTAGGGTAATCATTGTACTCACAGTGAGTCTGGGCTTCAGACCACTGAGAGTGCTTATCTGGTAGGGTGGTTTCTTGGACTTGGGCTCTTTAGGTGAAGTTGGGCTGATTTTCCCACCCAGGGTTATATGGGCAAAAGAGAAAGTTAGCATTGGATTGGAAAAATCTGTCGGCTACATGTACTTGGTCTGGAATGACTGGTTGACATGAGCCCACCGCAGGGCACTAGTTAACATGATGGGCCGGTCTTGCATAGATGGAACATGTTGGATAGGATGACAAGGTTGGATATGGGCCACTTTGTTGACAAAATGCAAGGGCTTGATCAAGTCTTTGGGCCATCCTATTAATCCTATCCAGTTGTTGAGATACATGGTTGCAATCTATCTATGGCTCAAGTTGGAAGTAGTTTCCCATTCCACAAACTTCGGCCATTGATTTCATTTTATCTTATTTTGTTTTAACCACCCTTTTTCTTCTGTTTTTTGAAATTTGAAATTTAAATTTTGAATTTTAATTTCAAATTTAGATTTTGAAATTTAAATTCTGCAATTTAAACTCAAATTTGAATTTTTTAATTTAAAAAATGCAAGAAATCCAAACACACGACCTACGGGCGAAACTAAGGTTTCCTAAACTAGTGGTTCAACCAATGTGAATCCTCTTAGGTTCACTTGGAATTACCCCACTTCCTTTGGTTAGCTAGGTAAGAGGTGGAGATGTGGGAGGCTCCCCTTGCTTTCGCAAGGACCTAATTAAGTAACCACAAAACCCACTTAGGCTTAGTTGTTTAACCTCTTTCCTTAGACACCAACCACCGGTTATGGAAAGTAATTACAAGCTTCCCTAAAATTCAGGACACTTTTGAACCAAATATGAGGCTCCCTAAAGGATCTTGCTATTCAGATTTTAGATTAGGGTTTAGGGTGAACCACACGTGAAGGATGGTGATTTTTGGGCCAAGGAAGGGTGATGAAATCCCCACCTTATCTTATTTAAGTTGGATTGCCCTTAAATGGATTAACGGAAAGAAACAAAATAAACAAAGCAAATGCAACTAATTACAATGCATGGACAATTAGTTCTAATATGCAATTCAGCAATATAACATATAATAATAAAACAAACTAATTAAGCAAAATGAACAATTAAAATAATAAAAAGAAAACCTAACACATTCACAACTTACAATGACAATTTCAGCAATTTATTAATCCTAAATGAAGCATGCTCTAGAATATCACACCCTAAATGTTGGAATGCAAATGCAAAACTTTAATTTTTTTTATTTTTTTTATAGTTTTTACTTTTTTATTATTTTATTATTATTATTTTTTTGTAATTCGAGTTTTGAAATTTAAATTCAAATTCAAATTCAAATTCAAATTCAAATTTAGATTCGAATTAAAATTTAAATTTAAATTCAAATTTGTAATTTAAACTCAAATTTGAAAAATTGAACACTTTTCTATTTAACAATTACTTATTCAATTAAGTAACTAAAAAAAGGAAATTAAATAAAACAACAAATAATTATTGCAAACAGAAAATAAAAAATTAATTGTGCTAAAATTAATTAACAACTACCAAAAATAAGTTCTAACATGAGAGAAAAAAATAGCTACTCAAAAGGTGAAACCGAAAATAAAATAAAAAAATGATTATGCGGCAATAAAAAAGTAAAATAAAATAAACAATTTTTTTAATATGAAAATAAAAAAAACAAACCTACTAAAACAGAAACTCGGACGAGAAATTAAAATAAAGAAGAAAATAGATCTAGAAACAAAACAAAAGAAAAATAATGCTAAAAAAAATAAATCGGATCTAGAAAAGAAAATTATTGAAAAATTCAAAAATCACTATTATACCAAACAAAGAGTTCGAAAATAAAAATAATAAAAATCAAAAATAAAATCGGACGACTACACCTGAAATGCAATCCAATTTATCTTCTCTTCTCTTCTCTCTCGTAGTCTCGCAATGCTCTGGTACCCCACCTTTCGCTATTTTGTCCTACAAAATCAAAGAGAAGTAAGAATTGAAATGATAACGGATCAAGTAATAACGAAAATAAAAAAAATAATGAAACCTATCCGGATAAAGTAAATAAATTTTTTTTCTCCATTGCTTCCCCATCAACGGCGCCAAAAATTTGGTGTGTCCAGAAGCGTGTCGTTAACCACTTCAGAACACCAGTTTTAATATTTATAATTTTTTTTCTGATTCTCAAACAATTACAAATTCAGTAAATGGTGAGAACGGTTGTATCCATAGGGAAGCGAGGGAAAAATCGTTATTTACTTAAATCCAGCAAGGAAAACACAATTGAGAGTTGTAGAAACACAAAATTTAATTAATTAAACTGAAATTCATTAAAATAAAAGTCGAATAGTGTTGGAAGTGAAAAGTGTAGAAAAAAAATAAATAAGAGAAAGAAATAAATAAAAGGAACAAAATAAAAAGTTTGTAATCCGATCAGAGGTAGTAGTCTCTGAATCTCTCCTTAAACCCTCAAACTTCTCGAGCTAGGCCTTCCGTCTTACCTGGCCGAATTCCAGATCTGCAAAAAAGAAAGCAAAAATCAAACTGAATGAAAGTAAATTGTAGAAAGATATGGGCGCCCTAGGGTTTCTAATGAAGGGTTAGGATGGTTCTAGGGTGATCCTAAGGCTAAGAAGAGAAGGAGAGGGTGCCCAATATTATGTAGGGCTGAGATTTGGGAACCCAAAAATGGAGGGTGGAGATTAAGGCGCCTAGGGTTGAAAGGTGGAGATTAGAAGGAGTGGGTGGTGCCTTAGAGTGGATGGTTAAGATAGAAAATGGAATGGAGGGTTGAGATCTAATGACTAGGGGCTGAATGGTGATGATTAGAATTTAGGTGGCACCCCAGGGTTAAAAAGCTAAGGAGTGCCCTAAAATGAATGGTGGAGATTAGAAGGGATGGAAGGTGGAGATTGAGCAGCTAGGGGTGGCTAGGGTTTGCTAAGGATGAAAAGAATGAGCTAGAAGGTGCCCTAGGGTTTGCTAAGGATAAAAGGAATGAGGTAGAAGGTGCCCTACGGTTTGCTAATGAGAGGGGAGCATGCTAATATAGTACGAGGGATGCCATTCTGGGTTTAGCATATATGTGGCGACCTCCTATTCTAAGTTTTTACAAAAACACCCCCTCTCTCAACTGGACTCCACACCAGCTTCCCAAAACTGCATTTCAGCCATGTAACTTCCCCAGTTGTCCACAGAAGTTGCACAAAGACCCTCAAAGGTCACAACATTGAATTTAATTGGGAAAAGGGCACACTTGGACTATTCTAAGGCCAAAAATACTCCTAAAATGATGCCCTTAAGGCATCAAAATATAGAGTTATCACCAATGCGACCAGAGGTGGTTCACCAATGAGAGTTTTTGCCAAAGGCAAAATCCTTAAGATTCCAAAAGACCTAGGTACACTTCGATCTGCCAAGTGAGATTCAATGAGTGCACAAACTAAAGGAAGAGGGAAGAAATGCTCATCCCTCGGTAGGGGGTCCTCGGTCCAGGCCTGGCCATCAACTCACAACTGCGGTCTTCACGACTTGCACCTAGGGTGACTCCTCTAGATTAAATGGGTTGAACTTTTGTACCATGTTCGCCACCTCGGGGAAATGGTGTATCACTCACCTTTAGTGGAGAGTGAAGCCTTCCTACTAGGAGTCAGTGGCATAATCATCCTACTCGTTTTGGCGGAACATCAAAGCCATATACTCAAAAGATGTCCTCCTCCTTCGCCCGAGCTATCTTCAACTACTTGTAGGATTCCTTGATAGAAAGTCAAGACACAAGAAGCTGAGAAGAGAAAGATCGATGAGGGACTTACCTCCATGATTTGGTGAATGGCCAAGCTCTCTAGGAAGTTGCTAGTGTGATTGACAACCTCCCTCATGATTCATGGAAGCATAACACCACGGACCAATTGCTCAGCCACCCCCTTGGTCTCTTGTTTGTCATCTAGTTGAATTGTCCAGCGTGGCACATAGACATTGGAAACCTCACCGTTCTTGGTCTGAACATGCCCTAGAGTGTCCCCTCTTGGAGTGGATGGTGGACCATGGTATTGGGGAGCCTGCTCGAAATCCACCACGACTACCTCCTCTGTAAACCTTGGCCTCCTCAATTTCCGAGGAGTAGTCTCCATGGTGTAGTATTCGGAGTTTGCAGCCCTAGATGACATTGCCGAGGTCCTCACTGCTTAGGCCTTACTTGTGGGTGCGGAGTGCATGCATCTGATACGATCCTCAGCGCCAACTGATGAGGGGTAATTTGGCCTAATGTCCGAGCAGCTCGTGGTGTCCCGACCTGCTGAGGTGCCACATTGCCCTCTTCTAGAAGCTAGCCAGTTATCTTCGACCTTTATGGGATCACACTGCACGTCAGCGAGCCTTATCCTTTTCATTTCCGGATCGGATGGACTCGATAAGACTTATCAACTCACACAAAGTCCATCTCCGGGTGCGAAACAGACTCCAGGTAACACGGGTTGGAGATCTCTGATAAGTTTCGTGTCCTATAGTAGCTTGCCTATATAAGGGCATCACCTCCAACCTTATCGCTGCACCAGGTGAACGCCCCTTTCCCCGCAGTAGAGCCATCAGCGTTTCCTACAAGGATTGGTTCAGGGGTGGAAGGAAAGGTTCAATGCCTTCATGTTGCCTCTGCAACAACAGCCAAAATAACCACAATAGCCGCAACAGCCACTACCACCTTGGCTAGAGGTGAAACAGTAATAGAGCAATCAGCAAAACAACAACCACTAGAATAACTATCAGCCAGGCAACCAGGTCCCAGTAGAAGAAAATAGTAGAACCACAACACCGATTGGCACAGAAGGGAACAACACTACCGAGGTGTTGAAGAAGAGACGTCGCAAGTGCGCACGTTGTGACACTAGAAAAATCAACCACGCACCCACCAGCAACGAGGAATTAGAGAAGGAGAAAAAAGGTGAGGTCAGCTCAGTCACCTTGCAACCAGCCACATCGCGCATGACTTAGCCCTCACCTCTAGCACTAGAGATTCTTATGGTCCCGCAGCCTAAGAATTTTAAAGCCCTGAGCCTAGAGACATACGATGGATGGCTGACCCTATTGACCACTGTGACAGTTTCCAGGCTGTGATGCAGCTTCATGGGGTAGATGATTCATGCCTCTGTATGGTGTTCTCAACAACATTCAGAGATACAACTCGATTATGGTACCAAGGATTGCCACCCGCTTCAATTAAAAACTAGAACCAGTTCGTAGACTTGTTTATCATACACTTCACCACAAGCAAGAGGTTCCCTAAGTCTGCAACCAGCCTTTTGAACATTGTCCAACAACCTGATGAGCCACTTCACAACTACATCAAGAGATTCAACCTCAAGCGGCTCTAGATCCAAAACCTTGACTCGATCGTATAGCTCACTGCGGCAATGAAGGGTATTTGCCACCCTGACCTATGCTAGCAGCTCGATTTGAACCCTCTGACCTCCATGGAGGCATTCCCCAACTGTGATAACTCACAAGTTAAATGTACACCCTTTAGTCAGGCTAGTCAGGTAGAGAAATAGAATCCTCACCCTAAAGAGGTAGAGGGTAGTAGATGAAGAGGTTGAAAAGCTCCTTGTAACAGACTTCGTTAGAGAGGTCTAGTACTCGAGCTGAGTAGCCAATCTTGTGCTCGTCAAGAAGGCCAATGTGCATCGACTAAACCAACCTCAATAGAGCCTACCCAATGGACAGTTTCCCGCTTCCCAGAGTAGACCGCCTAGTAGATGCAACCTCAAGGCACGAGTTGTTGAGCTTCATTGACACTTACTCCGGCTACAATCAGATCCGGATGGACTTAGTCGACCAGGAAAAGACAACCAATATAACTGAACTCGGGCTATACTATTATAAAGTTATGCCCTTTGGATTGAAAAAATGCTGGAGTAGCTTTCCAACATCTTGCAAATAATGTTTTTGAACCACTTATTGGAAATAAAGTAGAGTGTTATGTTGATGACATAGTCATGAAGACCCAATTTTTAAATTCTCTTATTGATGATTTAAATTGTGTTTTTCAAATTTTAAGAAAATATAGCATGAAGTTCAACCCAAACAAATGTGTCTTCGGGGTCATGTCAGGCAAATTTCTTGGCTATATAGTGCACCGATGTGGCATCAAAGCCAACCTAGACAAAATCTAGGCAATCTTATATATGAGACCACCTAGGTCAATAAAGGAGGTACAAAGGTTAACTAGCTGAATTGCTGCCCTAAACTGATTTATGTCTAAGTCCACTGGGTGGTGCTTACCCTTATTTAAGGCCATTAAAAAGAATGAGGACTTCGAATGGTCCGAGGAGTGCTAGATCAGGTTCATTGAGCTCAAGAAATACTTATGTTCATCGCCTTTGCTAACCCGACCTGAACCAGGAGATGAGCTAAAACTCTACCTCTCAACAAGTGATGAGGTAGTGATCTCGGTGCTAATAAGGGAAGTAGACTGGGTCCAAAGACCCATCTACTATATAAGTAAAGTTTTTCATGCAATTGAAACCAGGTACCCCGACATCAAGAAGTTGGCCTTCACCTTAGTCTTAGTAGCTCGGAAGCTACGTCCTTACTTCCAAGCCCACATAGCTGTTGTCTTAACTGATCGACATTTGAGGCATGATCATCAGATGTCTGAGGTATTAGGATGGTTGATGAAGTGGACAATCAAGTTGAGCGAATACAACATCTAGTTCAAGCCGCGCCCAGTGATTAAGGCAGAGGTCATGGATTACTTCGTCGCCGAGTGTACATTCAACATGCCGGCCCCTAAGATGACTGAGCCAGTTAATGCGTCAAAGTTATCAACCAATGCAGCACCTATCCCGGCCAAGGAAACCCTGGCTTGAGATGAGGAGCCCTGGATCCTCCACATTGATGGCTCATCTAATTAGTGAGGAAGCGGAGCCAGACTTATACTCTATGGACCTAGCAAGGTGAAGCTAGAGTACAGTCTTTGGTTTGGGTTTGAGGCGTCGAACAACAAGGTGGAGTACAAAGCGTTAATAGTGGGGCTGACTTTGGCGAAGGAGGTCGTTACGAAGCACATCATGGTGTGTAGTGACTCTCAACTGGTCGTGAACCAGGTGAATGGAGAGTATGAGGCTCGGGAGCTCACCATGATGGCTTATTTGGCCAAATTGAGAGAACTCCTGCCCATCTTCCACTCTTGCTTCATCCAACAAGTACTAAGGATAGAGAATGTAGAGGTCGATGCACTTTCAAAAATTTCCAGTACAAGCGGCATCACAAAGAAGACAGTATATATTGAAGACTTGTCGTGATCTAGCATCGTGAGGGTGGAAGAAGAGGTCGCTTCCGTGTTGACAACAAAACCTAGTTGGATTGATCTGCTTGTTGATTATCTGCTCCATGGGACCCTACTAGTAGATTGTAATGTAGCTCAAAGGGTAGAGCATCAGTCTGCTTGCTATCTTCTTATTAGTGAGTAGTTGTATAGGAGGTCCTTCACGCTCCCTTACCTACGCTGCTTACGACCTCCAGAGGCAAGCCAGGTGCTACATGAGATCCATGAAGGTCTTTGTGGAGGACACCCAAGGGTAGGACACTCACCTAAAAGGCATTAACACAAGGCTACTATTGGCCTACGATGAAGGCAGATGCACTCAAGCTCCTTCGAAAGTGTGATAATTACTAGAGGCATGCCAACATACTTCACTTGCCCGCCGCCGACCTCTAGTATCTGACCAGCCCGTGGCCTTTCGCCCAGTGGGGAATAGACATCCTTGGTCCGTTCCCACCGATGACCAGGCAGAGAAGGTTCTTGGTCGTAGCGGTTGATTACTTTACAAAGTGGGTGGAGGCTAAGCCACTAGTGACAATCATAGCCCATAATATATAGAACTTCTTCTAGAAAAACATAGTTTGCAAATTCAGACTCCCAAAGGTATTGATATCTAACAACAGGAAGTAGTTCAAGGACATAAATTCTAGAATTTCTGTGCCGAGATGGAGATCCAACAAAATTTCACTTCGGTAGCGTATCCACAGGCAAACGGACAGGTCGAGGTGATGAACATGGCAATCCTCTGTGGACTCATAGCTCGACTCTCCTGAGCTAAGGGTTTGTGGGTAGATGAGCTGCCCAATGTCCTTTGGGCCTACCGGAGAGACCCCATTCAACTTGACCTATGGTACGGAGGCCATCATCCCTGTCGAGATTGAAGTACCGACCTTGTAGTTAGAAGCATACGATGAGGAGGCCAATGATGACGATCTACGGACCAACCTTGACCTGATCAAAGAAGTGTGTGACCTAGCTTATATCCAAACTACAACTTAACAATAGCGAGTAGCTCGATACTACAACGCCTGAGTTAAGTGACATCACTTCTGAGTCAGCGACCTAGTACTCCAGAAAGTCGTGGTGCCTAAGCCTGGTGTAGGTAAGTTGAGACCGAACTAGGAAGGTCCTTACAAAGTACGACGTGTGTTCGGTGAAGGGATGTACAAGCTTGAGACATTGTAGGGGAGGTAGGTACTCCATGCCTAGATCGTCGACAACTTAAAGAAGTACTACTTATGATCTTGGGAGTCAAGCATCTACAACATCAACAAAATTTTCTAAGTATGGAAGACCACCTGCTTCGGCGACCTAGTCAAGCTGCCTTACAAGGAATGCACGTCGGCTAAGCTATGTACCGAAGAGTGGACATCTAGTCACTCTAAGCCTAGTGGCTTTCATCCCATGATAAAGTGGTCATCGACCTTGTCAAGCCCCTATGCCAATCTGGCAATGACCTCGGCACCACGATAAAGCCCAGTGGCTTTGGCATATAGGCAGTTTGAGCATATTTCCTCTTATGCCTTGTTGGTACTTAGGCAGTTTAGGTTATATCCCATAATATGCCTAGTCGCCTTAGCGCATAGTTACCCTGGGTTATCCCATACTGTGTCTAGCCACTTTGGGAGCTAGGCACCTTGGGTGAACCTATACTTAGAATTATTTTTGAAGTTAAGTATTTGGAGAGCAAATGTATGTGATGTGTGTAAAAGGAAAATTGAATTGTCATTCATTATTTCAAGAAAAAAGTGTACATATGTGTTGTAAAAAACAGAGAGAGAAAATCTTCTAAATTGAGCTCGGAGGCTCAGTGATTAACATTTAAACAAAGGGTGTCCAAAAAAAGAGGCAAAAAAAAGTCATCAGTCATCTCTTGGCACCTCGTCCCCATCATCTATAGTAGCGGCAATGTCTTCCTTGCCAGCTTCTACTTCCATGGTGTCCTCTCCGGTTGTGTCCAGGATGGCCTCCTCCATGGCACCCTCGACGACCTCGTCATCTTCCTCCTCGGAGTTTGGGTTCTCATCGACCTTGTCGGTCATTTCCTTAGAGCAGATGGAAGAAGTCACGGGTCTGAGGTCGAGCTCAGGATACACCAACCTCATAACCATCCGACAGAGCTTAAAACCCTTGCAGAAGGCTGCAATCCCAAAGTCCTACTTCTCTTGATGAAACTATGGCATGGCCTTGTACTCCTTGATAGCATGAGTGGTAGCATCCTTAATAGAATTGAGAAGAATAGACTCACGCTCATCAAAAGAAGTGTTCTTCTCCTCAAGGTCCTTCCTCAGTTTCTCATTATCGAGCTCCAACTCCTCGACACGCCTCTGGTTGGACAACAACTCGTCCTTCAGCTGATCGATGACCTCGATAGCCTTCTCCACCCTAGACTTGTATCCAGCTGTCGCCACCTCAGCCTCGTCCAGCCCGCGTGAGCTGCTGTTCGGACTACTTCACAAAGCTGTGGGCCATAGAGTTGGCCTGGAAAGAGAAACAAAATTCGCTAAGTACCAGAAAAATCACATTGGTTGCAGTACAATAATGGGCTCGAGAACTTATCACCATGACACGATGCATTATCTTTGCACCCATCTCGGTAGGTTGCATCCCAACAAACTTGGAGATCTCCTCGAGAAAAGTGACCTCTATGCTCTTGATGAGGCTGGTCCGGATGTCCATAATGCTCCAGCTCTCCTCGGGGTCTTCACTAGAAGGGTTGTCCCTAGGACATTTGGGCCGCACTTCGAGAGACCGAACCACCTCGGGTTAGCGGGGTGGCAACCTCTTCTCCTAGTCCTCTTCAACCATGTTTATAACAAGGGCTTTAGTGGGGGCAATGGACTTAGTGGCTGGCGCTCGAGATGAATCGCTATGAGATGACTTTCTCTTCCTCTTCTTCTGCTTCATGCCTTAGAGAAGCCCCATTGTAGAAAGATATTCCAAATTGCCTACAGAAGAAAAGTTGGAAATTAGTTGAGTCAACATAAAGCAATGCAGTATAAAGACAAAGTACCTACACCCGAGGTGGCAACCTACCCAAAGGACTCAGCCTAGCCTAAATTAGCTTATCCTCGGTGAAGTAATCCTCTAGATTCAAGTCATGCTCTGCCAAGTTTTGCATCCTGGTTTGCATTTTCTCATCCAAGTTGTCCCCAATATCCTTGATACCTTTCCTCAAATGAGTCGGGAAAGGCCACCCTCCATCTTGGGCAAGAAGGAAGTCCTATTTTTCCAAGTCGGGACCCCTTCGAGGGGAAGTCATGGAGCAACTTGTATCCAGGCCGGTAGGACAGATAATAACTAAACTTGTTTGGGGCACTAGAAAAATTTTGTTTAATCTAGCAGACCGAGTTGAAGCTATTCATGTCAAGAGGGATGCCGAGGTCAAAGAAAAGGGAAATTGTACCGACCAATGTACAAACGTAGTTTGGGTGGAGTTGATCAATGGTGACATCATAGAATTTCAATGCTTCAGGGATAAAAGGATGAAGTGAAAAGCAGAGCTCAGCCATCAGATGCTCTGCGAAGATGGTTATTTCGCTATGGTCATGTTACCAGGGAAAGCCACACAATGGAAGTGAACAACCATAATGGTTAGGGAACCTATACCAAGTAGCTAAGGCTTTAATGTCCTCGGTAGATAGTTGGGAGGGACTGAAGCGGTCTGGCTCTCTAGGAAGAGTAGGCCAACAAGAACCTTGTCAGTCTCGGACCAAGTTAGACTTCTTGCCTAGATCAGACTAGACTTTATCCTCGCTAAACTCACTACTTGACATATTTAAAGCAAAGGAAACGAAATGAAGCAAGTTGGGAAAGATGACTTACTAGAAAGAAGGAGACCGACCTTGAATACCAACCTAGCAAAACCAACGACGCACGCTCCATGACCTTTGATTGCATGAGCGCTCAATTAGGGATGAAGAAAAATGGATCCCTAGGGTCCCTATTTATAGCCAGTATAGCCGATCACGGATGGCCCAGATCGATCAGATCCAACGGCTCCTAAGAGGGCAATCGCTCAATTTTCGAGGTCAAATTTGTTTGAGCACGTGTTTGATGTCCATATGGTTTATAGTCTATGTGACATCCGTGCGTTCCTAAGATGTGATCTAGCCCTAAGGTCGAGCTAGTTGGGTTGATCAGGTTTGACCCGTAAATCGGACCTCGGCCAAACCAGAGACCAAGCCAAATTCACCCAGAATTGTCATTAACTCCCACCCCAAGTTGAGCACCTCTGGCACGGGAGTGGGGGGCAATTGATGAGGGGTAATTTGGCTCGACTTGTTAGCATGCAGACACATGGAGTGACCTAATGACTGGATGAAAAATCAGCACTTTCCAACACCTCAACAGGCCAGGTCAGCTTGGGCATCTCAAGTACCTCGGCCAAGACCGAGGTCTTGGTAGCTCGTGGTGCCACATAGCCCTATTCTAGAAGCTCGTGGTGCCACATAGCTCATCACCTACCATGTATGAATCTGCATAAGTAACCACACCGATCAATAAACAAAATGAACAAATAGGAGCAAAACACAAACTAAAAGACAAATGAACCACACTGGAGGTGACTGGCCAAGGGGCGCATCAGCTTGACGTGGACCAGCATGTTAGACAAGGTGTACTCCTTGATGTACACCCGCACTACCCTTCTTATGGTCGCTATTTCCTCCCTCGACAGCTCGACCTCGGTAGGGGCCTTGTCCTTCGTTCGAGGGATGGCCAGCCATCTTGATGCTTGACAAAAAAGAAGCCCTCCTATGAGCACTTAGGTGTTCGGTTAGGCAAATAAATAGTAATAACCCCACTGGTGCTTCTTTAGGCAAAGAAAATACCTAAACATTAGGGGGGTTTGTATGTCCTAGAGGGTGTATTAGTAGAGCAGCCCAACCAGATACCTAAATGAGTTTGGCATCAAGTAGAGGGCTGGACATGGTACCACCTCAGCATGGTCACAACCCCTATGTATAAGGGAAATTTAAGGCCGGTGATTTTGTTGTGCTCATACACATAAATCTCTCCAAGACAAGCCGAGGTAGCCCTCTCACCTATTCATAGGCACCTCAACATAATCTCTTCAGTAATGCTATACACCTCCTAGATACAGACCATATCGGCCGAGGAAAGACTTCAAGGAGTCGAGGCGATCCACTCCCCTAACCTCAAGGACTTGCCCTTCTAATTCTACCTTGGGCTCGCCAGCCTCTTTCGCACTGCTTTCCTCTTAGACCTCAGTCCCCCCCGACCTCGATTTCTTCCTCCTCATCGACCTCAACTATGTTGGTGTCGGTCTTAGGCACTCTAACCTTGGTCGCCTCAGGCCGAGGACTACACTTACTCTCACCCCTTGAGGTAAAGCCAGGAAATAAATAAGAAAGAGAAAAAGATGAAGTAGAGGACGTCTTAGTAATGAAAGAAAGAGCTCAGGTCACTTGAAGCACCAAGGAAGGAAATAGACTTAAGTGTTAGTCAAACTCCGAGGCACACTCCCTCTCAAAATGACAAGTTAAATGGCTCACCATACTCCCTCCTTATATAGAGGCAACCAATTGTATAGATCAAACAGAGCCAACAGTTCAGATGAAATGTCACACTCTACACATGCATAACCTCGAGAAGACAAAACGATGCAACTACCAACCCATACAAGTGATGGTAGGAATCTCAAACTATCAGTTGACCCACTGGCCCTATCTGACCAAGCTTTGACCAGCCTAAGAAATTGACCAGCCCAAGCACACTCCTCGACTTCAAAACTGGGGGAGCGGTGTTCAGGTGGTGCTTGAGGTAGTTGAGGTCTCATGTATCAGCCTCTATGGCCGGCCTCCTCGAACCACATCAGAACTACTTAACACCGCCACATCATGAGAAGGTGCACCGATGAGATAAAGTCCTACATGGACAAGGAGACACACCTCATTGAGGAAAGGGGAACCTTAGAAGGTGACCTCATCCCCACAACCCTTTGCATTCACCCTACTTCAGCACCCTTTGCATTTTCCCCGGTCTGGACAAGCCTGTTCCCCTTAACTTGTCCTAACCAATCTCTCTTCTCTTACTGACTTGAGCGACAGAGTGCCTACCCAGGGAACAACTCCTCAGGCCTTTAATCTTCCTTGTAATTGTAGATTACGTTGGTGCATGTCTTTGTCCTTCCACCTCGGCCTTCTCCAGATGGCGAAACTTGTCTAACTTCATCTTCAACTCGGAACACCTTAGATTGGATAGCATCAAATAGATATATTGATATCTGTTAGACAGCATATACCCTTAGCTCCAATCAAACTAATGTACCTTTTGACATTTATTGTAAATGAATAAAGTACATATTTGATTCATGTTATATTAGTGTGTTTCTGTGTAATACCCTTAAACTGGACACTTATGAGACTCATGTTAGTTTAGAATCTTCACAGCCGTTGGATAGATCTAGTGAGATTTATCCTACCAAGGCTAACACTAATGTGCTACTAAGTGGGTTGGGGTGGCTGTCTTAGCTGCCAGGGTGAGACCTGAAGCACATGTAGTGTGGGTTTGCTTGAAACCCGAAACCGGACCAAATTTCAGTATTTCCTTGGACCTTGGAGATAGATGGGCAAAACTGGAATGTTACACTTGACCCATAGACTCAATTATGGTACTGTACTAGGTGTTGGATTGGGGCTGTCTTTGATATGCCAATCAATGAGATCTTTAGAGGGGTCAAAACCTAGGTATGTTGGGATAGTCTAAGAATTCACCTGAGTGGGTGATCATAGTGACAGGATTGGCCCCTTTGTTAGACAAAGTGAATGATCAGGGAATGCACTCTCTCTTATGGAAACCTAAACTACTGGTAGTTGATTTCAATGTGTTGAGATTTGTTTTACAAAATATATTTATAAAGAAACATACATATATATTATAGTTTCATTAAATGTTTGCAAAAGATTTTAATTCTCGGGATCCATGTGAGTAGAGAATGCAACACTATACCTTGCAACCGAGGGAGAGGTCCTCTCTTGTCGGGTAGTGTTTGATCATTATGGGTTGAGAGGTTAAGTGTAAGATCATTGAGGGTAATACCTGATGGGCTAATCTTGCATCTGCCCACAGTCCTTGGGCCTTCATAGGGTGGCTATACCTAAGGACCATTTAGTGTAAATGTTGGGCCCATTAAGAGCCCATACTAATGAACTCATGGGTTCACTGTGTTTTGTAGTGAATTCGGCCATGCCTTGTAATAGAGGCTGGGCTGAACCCATGTGTCTGATGTGTAGATCAATGCTAGGGACCCACGCCATACAAATGGGTCTAAATCCCATTTCAAACTGGGCTTAAGTGAGTTAATTAAAAGAGGGCAAATTCTAATTTATAATCTAATCAGGATTAGCTAAGGGATAAGATAAGTCTTATCCATTTAAGAGTCCAAATCCAAATATCAGATTTGGAACAAGAAACTCTTTCCTAATTGGATTAGGAAGCTGATCCAAAGAAGGCTATAAATAGGGGTGAATTCACCAGTTTATGTACTCTCAGCAATCTGCAGAATTCTCCTCCAGTTCTTGCCGCCCCTACCCAGTTTGATTTCCACTTTTGGATCTGATCAAGAATAGTTCATGATATTGTTTCTTGCTAGAAGAAACAATCTAAAGTCATGCTCGACAGCCCCTTGCGTGATTCTTACTGAAGAATTAGGGTTCTTGCTGAACAACCACTTTGTTAATCCTACCTCATCATACGCTATGTCATCTTTAGTGGAGGCAGGTTTTGGTCACCTCTTTGGGCGTGAACACCTTTGTTGGGAGTTACTGTTATTCCGTATCAGGTACATCCCTACTTGCTTCCTTTTGGTTTCAGATTCAGTCTGGTTTGTTTCAAGAAAGAACCTTGAAAATGCAGTTTTCTAAATTAGGGAATAGGATTCCTGGAAGGGAGAAAGAAAATTTTGAAATTTTGCCCAGCCACCCTGCATGGTTCGACCATCCATATGATGGATCTCCCATCCTTTTAGTGGTATCAGAGCCATGGTTTAATTCTTGAACCAAATCATACCTGATTTGATCCTGCGCAAATGGGCAGATTCGGTTCTACCCGATTTGTGCAAATTGTTGTTTTTCTGAGAATTCAGTTCTTAGTAAGGGGCGTATGATCTGAAAATAAATTTTTTATTATTCTGATTTAATTATGGAATGGTTATGTGATTATTTTTTGGATGTGTGGGCTGTATGTGTGGTGGAGATCAAAATCTTTAATGGCACCAAGATTTGCGCACCCTGCATTTTTCTATTCTATTATTTTGGTCTGTAAATATTTTTTTTTTTATTTTTAGACAAAATGTATAGGATTTGATCTGATGTAATTAATAGAAAATTAGGGATTTCTATTTTTTTACATTGGAAGAAGTGCTGGTTCACATGGAGGAGAAGAAGACATTTTGTAGATACAAGATCTACAATCTGCGATTTGTAGATACTGAATTTGCTACTTGCGGTTAACCTTTGTTTTGCAAGTTCGCAGATTGTCCAAGAACATCACACTACAGACCTTGGATTTATTTTCTTGCTGATCTTGATTGTCTTTTTTGGCTGTAATTAGTTTTCAGATCATGTTCTAAAAATTGCATATTGTTTTGGACACCAAACCCTAGGCCGAATTTGACCTAGGTTTAGTCCAATCTGATTGGACCGAACCCATGGTTTGATGGGGTTAGTTTTCTAAACCAAATTCAGTTATGGGATAAAGGTTTGATGGCCCATCACAAGATGCAATTTGGCCTACCCCTATAAAACCCAGTTTTAATGAATTAAAACTACTTTAGCCCATTTTCAGCATAATTGCATATGGACCGAACTACCTTTTGCAATTCAGCCCATATACCTAGATAATGTTATTTGATAATATTATGGACTATAATGGGCTGATAATGTTTTAATTAATTAGGGTTTTACAAATGATTTAATTGATTGGATCAATTATGTGATTGTTTCATGCATGTGATGTATGATGTGTAATGTGCTATGTACATGGGCCATAAGCACTTGGCCCATGTTAATTCGATAGTGGCTCTTTTGCACACCATGGCTGAGTGCACATCATTGCCATGGTGTCCTTAAGATTATTGGATGATCTTCCTTCTTGATGGGCCCCACATCAACTTCCTCTCCAAGAGGAATTGTGTGGAACCCTAGCCTGTTAAGGGCCCATCTAAATCTGACTTTGAGAAAGTTAGTTGGAGCCACTTTGGTTTGACCTAAATAAGAACTAGGTGTAATTACTCATTCCCTCAAACAAAATATAAGTGCATGTGATAGGGAGATTCATATGATGAGCTCTCTAAAGGCCTTCTATCATTAGCATGAAGATGGGCTTATCAGTAATGAGGAGATGCACCATAAAATTGAGCTATCCATTTGCTGGTGAGTCTATTGGATTATTTCATAAGATGATAGGGGCGTGATAGACCGATGTGGGAGGGGCTTATCCTAATATGGAAGACTCTCTCACGATACCTTGGCATTCACAAATATGATGGGTAAGCACTTACTGGACAGAAAGGTTTAACCTAAAATGGCAATGAACCCTATCTGACAAAGGCCAAAGGGAAAGCTCATAAGATGAGTGGATATGATACTTCACAGAAGGTGGTAGGGTTATGCAGCTGAAACAATTGGCTCCATGCACTACATGTGATTTCCCACATTTCCAGAGAAATAACTGTAATCTCCGTCACTAAGATGGGAGGAAAATCTTAGAGATGAATAAATGGAAATAGAGCATAGATTAAAAGCCATTTCTATGTAGATAACATGAATCAAATCAAGTTGTAGACTAATAATTTGCTTTGCCCTTTATCAGAAATGGCAAATGGACAATTCGCCAAATTGTTGGACGATAATAAGCTTAAGGGCCCAAACTATGCTGACTAGTTCCGTAACCTTATGCTAGTTTTAACGTCCGAGAAATTGGACAAGGTTGCTAAAAACCCTGCTCTGGATCATTTGGGTGATAGGGCTTCTGAGGCTCATTGGAGAGAGCATCAAGAATGGGAAGAGAATGTCTCCCAAAACTCTCAAGGAGATTGAGGGCATGAGAGAGGTTCCCTATGCCTCAGCCATAGGGAGCATCACGTATGCCATGCTGTGTACTCGGCCAGTGATGTGTGCGCAAGCTACACATAATTTCTGATGTTTTATGCATGGTTTTGATGCTGATTTGCATAATTTCTTATCCTAATTTAGTTTAATTTCAGGAAATTAAGAAGGTAGACCAGCTTAGGGGAAAGAGAGCATAGAACCATTAGAAAGGGGCTAAAGTGGAAGCAATTTAGCCCAACCAAGAAGCCTAAGGAGGGCAATTTAGCATAGAACCATGAGACCAAAAAGAACCCAATTTTTATCCCCTAATATTCACTCTTTTACATTAATTTAGCACTTAAGTGGACTCATTACCCTTGTATTTCGATTTAGGGCAAGAAAGAAGGCAATTGGAACAAAACAGGGCAATTCGGATGATTTTGCACAGTTTCGGCAACAGTCAGTAATCTGGGCATAACTCTCAATTCTGGACTCCGAATTGGACAATTCAAGAGGCATCAGAAAGACGAAATAAAGGCCCACAACTTTTACATTTTGGGTTCTGACAGATTCGGTCTGCATCAAAGAAAATACCGGGCCCAAATCGGAGCAAGTTCGCAACAAAGCCCATTTCACAACTGAAGCCCAATTCGCAGAAGAGCCTTGTAGCAGCCCAAGATATTAAAGCAGCCCAGCTTGAATTCAAGAGCCAAGAGTCCCAATCTCAAATTTAATCTCCATGAAAGAGAGTCCTATCAGATTTAAATTTCAATTGTAATCCTAARARGATAAGAGATTGRGATTACTAGATAGGATAGGATAGAAGTAGATCAGATTAGGACTTTCTAATTTTAAAAGTTAATCTCCTAAAGGGAGTTGGAGAGAGCCCCTCCTCCTAAAGCT
>NW_010729535.1:80143-95284 GCF_000365185.1 Nelumbo nucifera
TGATCTAATCTGCAGATAAGATAAGGATTTATCCTTATCACTTAAAGAGAGTCCAGATTCAAATAAGGATTTGAATCAGGAAACTCCTAATGGGATTAGGAGAAGATCTCTTTAAGGCTATAAAAGAAGGAGGGGGCGAACCATTCAGTTCATCCCATCCCATCCCAGCATCCCAAAGATCAGATCTCAGATCACACAGAGAGAAGACAGCAACAGTGTGACTGCACCATCTTCTCCTTCTGTTCTCTTCCAATTGCCGCCTACTGCCAGTTCGATCTCCAGTTTTGTAGGAGTGATCAAGAAAAGTTCTTGATATCAGTTTTTGGATAAAGGCTGATCTGAAGTCGTGCTCACTGCCTCCATCGAATTCTTGCTGAAGGATTTGGTTCTTGGGAAGAACACTACTGATTTTGCTCCACCCTACACTATGTCATCTTCAGAAGGAGTAGTCTTTGGAGACTTCTTTGGGCGTGAACACCTTCATTGGAGTATACTATTTCTTCGTATCAGGTATATCCCTCTCCTACTATTTTGGTTCAGATCTAGTTCGATTCTTGGTTCAAGATTGATCCTTGAAAATGCAGATTTTCTAAAACAGGGAGTGTGATTCCCAGATGGAAGAGAGAGAAATTTTTTAAATTTTGCCCAACCTACCTGCAGGGTTCGGCCATCCATATGATGAATCTCCCACCCCTTCATGGAGGACATAAGAGTTTTGTCTATTATTCGATGATAGTTCACTACAGATCATCGGGTATACTGATACCACTTCCAGTCAGACCCAGATACCGACTCTGTGTCTAAAAGGGATAAATCCCTTCTTGGAGTTCTCCATGTTGTATCTTTTGACAATCTTGTCAAGGTAAGTAGATTGGGATAATCCTATTATCCTTTTCGATCTATCTCTATAGAGTCGAAGTCCCAAGATGTTGGAGGCTTCTCCAAGATCTTTCATGGAGAATTGTTGCAAAATTCATACCTTCACTGTAGTCAACATTCCTACATCATTCCCAATGAGTAGAATGTCATCTACTTACAGAACCAAGAACGTAACCTTATCTCCCACTGATTTCCTGTAAACACAGGGCTCATTCAGATTCTGCTCAAAGTCAAACTGTTTGACGGTAGAGTCAAATCGGATGTTCCAACTTTTTGAAGCTTGCTTAAGTCCATAGATGGATTGGTTAAGTTTACACACCATGTGTTCCTAACCCGCAGCAATGAAACCTTGCGGTTATTGCATATAGATATCTTCAGTAAGATCTCCATTCAGGAACATGGTTTTGACATCCATTTGCCAAATCTCATAGTCATAATGTGCTGCTACAGCTAGCAGGATCCGTATGGATTTAAGCATGGCCACTGGTGAAAAGGTTTCCTCATAATTGATTCCCTTTTTCTGATTGTACCCCTTCGCTACAAGATGAGGTTTATAGGTCTCAATCTTTCCATCAGAGCCCTTCTTCCTCTTATACATCCATTTGCAACCATTTGCTTTCGCCCCAGGGGGTGGTTCTACAAGAGTCTAGACCTTGTTGGTTTTCATCGAGTTCATCGCGGCTTTCATGGCATCTACCCACTTCAAGGAATCTATGTCCAACATAGCTTCTGTATAAGTCATGGGATCTTCCTTACTGATCATGGTTTCCATCAAGTAACTTTCTTTATCATAGCCGTAATGAATTGGAGGCCTAGAAACTCGGGTAGATTTTCTAGGTTGGGTATTATTTGGAGCATGTGGGACATCTCCCATTACTCTTGAGCTCTCCTCATCAAGATGTCTTCATTTTCCAACAAGTAGGCATTTCGACTACAAAACACATTTTGCTCTTTTGGGTCATAGAATAGGTAACCTACAAAGCTTTTGGGGCAACCTACAAATAGGCAATTTATAGTCTTGGATTCCAATTTGTTAGCACTTGTTCTTTTAACATGTGCCGGATAATCCCAAATCTTCAAGTGTCTTACAGTTGGTTTCATACCTGTCCATATATCATCTTAGGAACGGATTTGGTTAGAACCCGGTTTAGCACGTATATCACAGTCTCTAATCCGTATCCCCAAAAGGATATAGGTAGTTCTGAGTGGACAAGAAGTGAATGGACCATATCCAATAGATTCTGGTTTCTCCTCTCTGATACAAAAGTTTAATTGTGGTGTAGCAAGAGGAGCTAACTGTGATACAATCCCATTGTCCTTTAAGTAGTCTCTGAATTCGTCGGAGAAATATTCTCCTCCTCAATCTGATCGAAGGGCCTTGATTTGTCTCCCCAACTGTTTCTCGACCTCTTGTCTGAAGAGACCCGGTTACTAGGTGTTAGGTAAGTGTCTTTGGCATTCCCTTTTCCATTTAACATGAATCTCGACACCTGGCTTAGGTGAAGAGACCCCGTTACTAAGTCTAGGGTATCCATTGACCTTTTATCCCCTTTTTTTTGCAACATTGTTCAAGGTAGTCTACTATCTCTTAACAATTGAAAGAATTTGGTTTAATTACAGAATCTTTCTCTTCCTATCTTGATAGGGGCAAACTTGGAAGTATTTTTCAATTTCCAAACGGTTTCAACAATATTCAAACAAGACCAATTTTGACTCCTATTACTTGCTACCAATTTCTATAGAATTCAATATTCTTTTATTAGTTTCCTTAACTTTTTCTGTTTGAGAATCTCTTTTAATGGAAAATTTTAAAAATTTCAGTGAAATTTTAATTCTCCTTCTTTAAAGGCTTAGCTTCAATTTTTTTTTTCAATTTTTCTCTCTCTTTCCTCACCCTCTAACTTAAAATGACATTGTCCCTAATGGTATGACTAGAATGATGCAAAGAAGATTTAGGCCAAAGGGAACAATGAGTAGGGTTTTCCTGAGGGGTTCAAGGTATGCCACCTGGTCTTGAATCAAAAAAGTGAAAAAACTCTAATCCTAAAATTAACTGAAAAAAATTATGTTGAGTTGCCTCCCAACTAGCACTAAGTTTAACGTCTTCAGCCAGAAGCAACTACTCATTTCCCTCTAGATCACTTAAACCTATCTTCTCAAGCTTCCCGCTCTCAAAGACTCCTTCTACATATGGTTTAAGTCTTTGACCATTGACTTTGAATGTGATTCCATTCTTTGGATCAACGATTTTAACTACATCATATGGAAACACTTTTTCCACAATAAATGGCCTGTCCCACCTAGACCTTAATTTACCAGGGAACAAACACAGCCTAGAATTAAAAAGCTAAACCTTTTGATTTGGTTCAGAAGTTTTTCTTAAAATGTACTTATCATGGAAGGCTTTTGTTTTGGCTTTATAAATGCGTGAGCTTTCGTAAACCTCATTGCACAATTCCTCTAGTTCACTTAATTGTAGGGCCCAATGGGACCCATCTTGGCCTAGGTCTAGATTGAACTTCTTGATGGCCTAATAAGCCTGACATTCTAATTCGACGGGAAGGTGATATGCTTTACCAAAAACCAGCCTATAAGGAGACATTCCAATGGGAGTTTTGTATGCAGTTCAATAAGCCCAAAGTGTGTCATCCAGTCTTTTGGACCAATCTTTTCGGTTGGGCCTAATGGACTTTTGCAAAATACTTTTAATTTCCCTATTGGACACTTCCACTTGACCATTTGTTTGGAGATGGTAGGGGGTGGCTATCTTGTGGGTGATTCCATACTTGTGGAGCACAGCACAGAATTGCGTGTTAGTAAAGTGCGACCCCCCATCACTGATGATTGCTCGCAGACACCCAAACCTAGAGAAAATGTTCTTTTGAACAAATTTCATTACAACTTTGTGATCATTGGTTTGGGTTGCTACCTCCTCAATCCATTTTGACACATAATCAATGGCCACAAGGATGTATTCGTGACCGGATGATGGCGGAAATGGCCCCATGAAATAAATACCCCAAACATCAAAAAATTCTATAGCTAGAATAGGGTTAAGTGGCATCATGTATCTTCGGGACATATTCCCGACAGATTGGCATCTCAGGCAATTTTGGCTAAAGACATGGGCATCCTTAAATAAACTTGGCCAGTAGAACCCACTCTACAGAACTTTGGTCGCAATTTTCTTTCCCAAAAAGTGCCCCCCACAAGCTAGAGTTTGACAAAAGTTAAGAATGCTTTGGTGTTCAGACTCAGGGACACATCGTCAGATCACTTGATTCGAACAGATACGATATATCTCGGGATCTTCCCAAAAGTAGTATTTGAGTTGGGAAAAGAATTTGTCTTTGTCATTCTTAGACCACCCCTTGGGAATTTTACCTACTACTAAGTAATTGACAATATGGGCGTACCACGGGGAAGCACAATGAGAGACATCTAAAAGGTGCTCATTTGGGAAGGAATAGTCATGGATGGGCTCGCTCTTTTCAATTTGAATTTGGGACAGATGATCAGCTACTACATCTTCAGAGCCCTTTTTATCCCGAATCTCAAGGTCAAATTCTTGCAACAGAAGGATCCATCTGAGGAGCCTAGGTTTGGTCTCTTTCTTAGACAACAAATGTCTTAGGGCCGAGTGATCAGAGTAGACAACCACTTTGGTGCCTAATAAGAATGGGCAAAATTTTTCCAGAGCAAACACTATAGCTAACAATTCTTTCTCTGTGGTGGTATAATTCAATTGGGTTTCCGAGAGGGTACGACTTGCATAATAGATCACCACAAGACGTTTATCCACCCTTTGTCCCAAAAAAGCTCAAATGGTGTGGTCGGAGGCATCACACATGATTTCAAAGGGCAAAGACCAGTCGGGAGGTTGCAAAATTGGAGCCTTGGTCAGTGCCCCTTTCAAGTACTCGAAGGCCTTAAGACATGTGTCATCAAAGATGAATGGGACATCTTTTGCTAGAAGGTTGCACAATGATCTGCAAATTTGGGAGAAGTCCTTAATAAATCACCGGTAGAAGCCAGCATGTCCAAGAGAAGAACGGATTTGCTTGACAGAAGTGGGAGGTGGAAGGTTAGAGATTAGGTCAATTTTTGCTTTATCCACCTCAATACCCCGTTCAGAAACTATGTGGCCTAAAACAATGCCTTCTTTGACCATAAAATGACTCTTCTACCAACTGAGGACCAAGTTTGTCTCGATACATCATTGAAGAACTTTTCGTAAGTGTTCGAGACATGATTCGAAGGAATCCCCAAAGACCGAGAAATCATCCATAAATATTTATAGGAAATCACCAACCATTTCCAAAAAAATTGCCGCCATACACCTCTGAAAGGTTGTTGGTGCATTATATAATCCAAATGGCATTCGTCGGAAGGCGAATGTTCCAGAAGGGCAGGTAAAAGTTGTTTTCTCTTGGTCTTCGAGGTAAATGACCACTTGGTTGTACCCAGAATACCAATCTAAAAAGCAAAAATATTTTTGCCCGGCGAGTTTCTCTAAAATTTGGTCAATGAAGGGCAAAGGGAAGTGGTCCTTTTTTGTGACTGCGTTGAGTTTCCTAAAGTCGATGCACACTCGCCATCTCGTGGTAAGTCGGGTAGGGATGACTTCACCTTGATCATTAGTGACCACGGTGAGTCCAGCTTTCTTAGGCACCACTTACGTAGGATTTAACCAACTGCTATCCAAGATTGGGTAGATAATGCCCGCATCTAACCACTTAACTACTTCTTGTTTGACCACCTCTCTCACATTTGGGTTCAACCTTCTTTGCATCTCCCTACTAGGTTTGGCACCTTCCTCTATGTAAATATGGTGCATACAGATGGACGGACTAATACCCTTCAGATCAGCTACTGACCAACCAATAGCACCCCTATACTCCTTTAATACCTCAATTAGTTTCTCTTCCTATCTAGGGGTTAAGTCTGCGGCTATGAATACCGGCAGTGTTTGGTCGGGTCCTAAAAACACATACTTAAGGGAGTCCAGTAAGGGCTTTATTTCCAGTTGCAGGGGAGATTCCAGAGAAGGCACAGGTAGTTCACCTTTTAGTTTTGGTAGAGGTTCAACAGTAGGCCAAGATTGAAATGGGTAAGGAGACTTCATTAAGGCATTAGCTTCCTCCGTCGGGTCATCTACTGTGACCAGATTGGTTTCTCCAGAGTTTCTCTTTCTACATCTATCGTACAACAATTCTTATTCTTTTCTAGGTAGGCAGAAAGACTTCCAAACTCATACAGGTCTTCACACTTTTCCTCCCTTTGAAAAGCTAAGGTTTCTTTAGCATTTTCTAATTCTGGGGTATTAAAGGTTGTAGGATCTTGGTATTGGGGAAGGCCTAAGGATTCATCTCTGGGGTTTACAACCGGTTGACTGAGCATTGAATTGTTTTCCCATTGCAGATTAGCTTCCCTAAGCTGAATTACTTTGGCCCAAGTCCTTTTTGCATCAGCCTAATTATGCCATTGGGGAAAATGACACTTAACTTGGGGGTGAGGAAAGAGAGAAAAAAAATGAAATTTTGAAAAAAAAATTGAGAAGCTAAACCTTTAAATATGTAGAATTAAAATTTCACTGGAAAATTTAAAATTTCTTTCCATTAAAAGAGATTCCCAAACAGAAAAAGTTGAGGAAACTGATAAAAGAATATTGAATTTTATAGAAATTGGTAGCAAGTGATAGGAGTAAAAATTGGTCTTATTTAAATATTGTCAAAACCATTTAAAAATTGGAAAATACTCCCAAGTTTGCCCGTACCAAGATAAGAAGAGAAAGATGGAGAAATTAGACAAAAATTCCTAAAATTGTTAGAAACAGTGGACTGCCCTGAACAATGTTGCAAAAAATAAAAGAATAAAAGGTCAGTGGACACCCTAGACTTAGTAACCGGGTCTCTTCACCTAAGTCAAGTGTCAAGATTCGCGTCAAACAGAAAAGGGAATGCCAAAGACACTTACCTAATACTTAGTAATCGGGTCTCTCCACCTAAGGCGAGTGTCGAGATTCACGTAAAACGGTGGAAGGTAACAATAAAAATAAGTGTGCATATCAAGTTCTGGGGTAAAAATCCACTGTCAAAAATGATAAGAAGAATACCCACTAGATTTCAAAAATCAATCTCAGCTTATCAAGACAGTTTGCAAATGGAAGGGTAAATAAGATTTTTAAGCCAAGTTTCCACGATATTCAAAGTAGGATAGTTTTTACCCCTAAAGCCCAATACTGATCTATACAAAGTTTAAGAATTCTGGAATCAGGATACTTGGCTAATTTTGTGAGGGATGATCTTGCAATGGGAATGATCTCTTTACTCAGTATAATTGTAAGTCTGCATTGCTAAGAGACTAGCAATGGTTAAGTTGGGGGTGTGATAACTCTGTATTTTGATGCCTTAAAGGGCATTATCTCAGGGGTACTTTCGGCCTTAGAATAGTCAAAGTGTGCCCTTTTCCTAGTTAAATTCAATGTTGTGACCACTAAGGGTCTCTGTTCAAGTTCTATGGAAAACTGGGGAAGTTACATAGCTGAAATACAATTTTTGGGAAGATGGTGTGAAGTCCAGCTGAGAGAGAGGGTGTTTTTGTGAAAAACTGAGAATAGGAAGGCGCCTCCTATCTGCTAAACCCAGAATGGCACCCCTCCTACTGTATTAGCATGCTCCCCTCTCATTAGCAAACCCTAGGGCACCTTCTAGCTCATTCTTTCATCCTTAGCAAACCCTAGCCACCCCTAGCTGCTCAAGCTCCACCTTCCATCCCTTCTAATCTCCACCATTCATTTTAGGGCACTCTCTTTAAATTTTTTTAACCCTAGGGCACCACCTAACTTCTAATCCTCACCATTCAGCCCCCTGTCATTAGATCTCCACCCTCCATTCCATTTTCTATCTCAGCCATCCACTCTAGGGTGCCACCCACTCCTTTTAATCTTCACCTTTCAACCTTAGGTGCCTTAATCTCCACCCTCCATTTCTGGGCACCCAAATCTCAGCCCTACATAATATTGGGCACCCTCTCCTTCTCTTCTCAGCCTTAGGATCAACCTTGAACCATCCTAACCCTTAATTAGAAACCCTAGGGCACCCATATCTTTGCTAAAACCCAGTTGTTGCCCCCCCTCTTTCTCCTTAATCCCAATTGTGTCCATCCTTCTCTATAAAAAGGACCCAAGGGCTCCTGAGGTGGGGTTGGATTTTGCCCCCAGGTAAGACGAAAGGCTGATCTTGAGAAGTTCAAGGGTAGAGGAAGAGGAGGACACCCAGGCAAAAGGAGGGGTTCCTGCTTGCAATTCGCCTAAGCCACTACTGCCACCTCTGGATTCGGATCCCAACCATTAGTCTTAGATTTAATTTTTTCCTTTCTGCAATTTACTTTCATTCAGTTTGATTTTTGTTTTCTTTTCTGTAGATCTGGAATTCAGCCAGGTAAGACGGAAGGCCTAGCTTGAGAAGTTCAAGGGTCAAAGGAGAGATCCGGAGACTGCTACCTCTGATCGGATTACAGACTTTTTATTTCATTCCGTTTATTTATTTATTTCTGTTATTTATTTATTTTTATACACTTTTCACTCCCAGCACTATTCGAATTTTATTTTAATGAATTTCAGTTTAATTAATTAAATTTTGTGTTTCTACAACTCTCAATTATGTTCTCCTTCCCGAATTTAAGTAAATAACGATTTTTCCCTTGCTTTCCTATGGATACGACCCGCTCTCACCATTTACTACGTTCGTAATTGTTTGAGAATCGGAAAAAAATTTATAAATATTAAAACCGGTGTTCCGAAGTGGTTAACGACACGCTTCCGAACACACAAGTTATCACACCCCCCAACTTAACCATTGCTAGTCCCTTAGCAATGCAACCTTAAAATTACACTGAGGAAAAAGATCATTCCCATTGCAAGATCATCCCTGGCAAAATCAACCAAGTATCCCGATTCCAGAATTCTCAAACTTTGTATAGATTAGTATTGGGCTTAAGGGGTAAAACTGTCTTGCTTTGAATATTTTAGAAACGTAGCTTAAAAACCTTGTATATTCTTTCATTTGCAGTTTGTCAAGAAAATCTGAGATTGATTTCAAAATCAAACAGGTATTCTTCTTACCATTTCTAACAATGGGTTTCCACCCTTGAACTTGAAGGGATGAGAGATCCATCGTATGGACGCCCAAATCTTGTGGAATAAGGTGGGCGAATTTCAAAAAAATTCTCTCCCTTTCAACTGGGAATCGAATTCCCTATTTAGAAAATCATATTTTCCAGTATCAATCTTGAACCAGAAACTGAACCAGATCTGAACAAAAGCAGTAGGAGAGAATTATACCTGATACGGAGAAGTAATATCTCCCAATGGAGGTGTTCACGTCCAAGGAAGGATCCAAAGACTACTCCCACTGAAGATGGCGCAGTGCAGGATGGAGCAGAATCAGCAGAGTTCTTCTCCAAGAACCTAGTCCTTCGCAAGAAATAGCAAGATGGCACGTGAGCACAACTTCCTATCAGTCATTTCACAAAGAACTGATATCAAGATCAAATCTTGACTTCTCCCACTGAACTGGAGATCGAACTGGCAAGGTAGGCGGCAGGAAGAGGGAGGCGACAAGAAAGAATTCTGCAGGGTTGCTTAATTCTTTCTTCACTGATTTCAGCTCTAAAGAGGATGTGAATATGTGTCTTCTAAAGGTTGCCGCCCTTCCTTCTTTTGTAACCCTAAAGGATCAGCTCCTAATCCAATTAGGAGTTGTTGATCCAAATCATATTTGGATCAGACATCCCTTTAAGTGATAAGGATAAACCCTTATCTTATCTATAGATTAGATCAGCCTTCTCCTAATCTCATTAGGAGGTTTCTAGATCTGAATCACATTCAGATCTGGACTCTCTGAGTGGATAGGGTTAAGACTCTATCCTATCTGCTAATCTATCTCAGAATTCGCCCCATTTTTAACTCATTAAATTAGCCCAGTTCGAAATGGGCTTGAGGCCCATTAAGGTTATGTGGTCACTTAGCCTTCCTAACTGCTGCCCAGTTGGGCTTCCTTGCTGCCCACTTCACTTGACATATCAACAGAAAAAGAAAATTTTCTCTGACGTGAAGCATTACTTGTGGGATGAACCCTACCTTTATAAAATTTGTATGGATGGAATGATAAGGAGATGTATTCCTGAGAAGGAAGTGTGGAGTGTTATAAGTTTTTGCCATGACAAGGAAGCAGGAGGTCAGCATGGAGCATCAAGAACTGCTTCAAAAATTCTTCAGAGCGGTTTTTACTGGCTTTCGCTCTTCAAGGATGTTTACTCTTATGTAAGTGCTTGTGATCATTGTCAAAGGACAGGTAATATCCCTCGTTGAAATGAGATGCCCTTGAACAATATTCTTGTTTGTGAAATTTTTTATGTTTGGGACATCGATTTCATGGGGCCTTTTCCTAAGTTTTTTAATAATACATACTTGTGGCTATGGACTATGTGAGTAAATGGGTGGAAGAATGTGCATATCCAATTAATGATGCTCGGGTTGTTATTAAATTTATGAAAAAGTTTATATTCACTCGTTTTGGAACACCTAGAGCTGTCATAAGTGATGGGGGGAAGCATTTTTGTAATAAACAATTCGAGCATTTGTTGAACAAATATGGTGTTACCAATAGAATTGCAACCCCCTACCACCCTCAAATTAGCGGCCAAGTGGAGGTCTCTAATAGAGAATTAAAACAGATTTTAGAAAAGATAGTTAGCACATCTAGAAGAGATTGGTCCTTAAAATTAGATGATGCACTTTGGGCTTACCGTACTGCATTCAAAACCCCAATAGGTATGTCTCCATATCAATTAGTTTTCAGAAGACTTGCCATCTACCCGTTGAGTTGGAACATAAAGCTTACTGGGCTATCAAATTTTTGAATTTCGATTTGAGTGATGCGGGTGATAAAAGAAAACTTCAGCTCAACGAAATAGAAGAATGGAGGAATCAAGCATATGAGAATGCCCGGACTTACAAAGAAAGAACCAAAGCATGGCATGACTCCTGTATTGCAAGGAAGGAATTTAAGGAGGGAGACAAAGTTCTGCTCTTTAATTGTCGTCTCAAGCTATTTTCTGGAAAGTTGAAGACTAGGTGGAGTGGACCATTTGTAGTGGCTAAGGTATTCCCTCATGGAGCGTTGGAATTACACAATGGTAATGGAGGCACATTCAAAGTGAATGGGTAGTGTTTGAAGCATTACATCAAAGGGGAGTAACCTATTCATTATAGGTTCAATCTTTCCTTGCAACAACCATGAAAGAAAAAGGAAAGTCAAGCTCACGACTTAAAAGGAGCACTTGTGGGAGGCAACCGATCGAGTTCAATTATTTTTGTCCTATTATTTTTATTTATATCTGTGATTTTTGAACACTTTTTATAGCAACATGGTCGTGGTTTACAAAAAGTGATCTCCTGTTCTATTTTCCAGCACAAACTAGATAGGGGCACTGAAGATGAGTTAGGTATGAAGGAAGATCGAGATATCCCTTCCACATCGAATACGCCTCCACGAGTTGATTATGGAGAAAAATTTGGCAGCCTATTTCACATCTGTAGGATTTCAACATTTCCCCCCACCTCGTCATTCAGGGAAGTCCCCTTAAATTTTCCTATTTTACTCAAAGTTATGGGTGAGCTTGATACATTGGGGACAATGTATACATTAAGTGTGGGGGAGGGAAGTTGATAATTTTTGTGTTAACTCTAGCATGCTTTAATCGTCACTTTTTTTAACCTTTCTTTTTGAAATTTTTGCTCCCTTGAAACTTATTTTTGAATGACTTCAAATTATCATGAATTATGTGCTTAGGTTGAATAGACAAGATAGGATGCAAGCATGAATAAYTRAWTTTTTTTTGCTACRATAGGTACCTCATTATTTTGAATGGTCAAATTAAAAGAAAAATGTGCAAGATTCAATACAAATTTAACCCTTATGTGAGCTTTTGAGGCAATTTTTCGATTGAGTGATTGTCAAACATGATTTTGATTATTCTAGAACTTGCTTTGTTATGCATGTTGAGACCACATTAATGAGTTCATAGATTAGAATGAAAGGTGTAGTGCTCTCGAAGAAAGATAGTGCAAGTTGTTTTTACGCCAAAAAAGAAAAAACCATGTTCGAGAGTGCGGCCATCTGAGAGTCTGTTGTGGTAAGGTTCTTTGTACTACCTTTTCTATTCTTTGGTCTGCATGGTGACAACACTGGTCGACCAGATGTGCACCCTCTATAAGATGGTCGAGGCTCAAGAAGGTGACTTCTCCCATTTGCTTGCATGGAGATGGCTGAGCTGAGGTAAGCGGTGGCAGCCAAGGAGGAGGAGATGTAGTGTCTGAAGAGTCGTGCGCAAGCTCAAAAAGGGTCTCGACAAGACATGGGAGGCGGCCGAGGAGGTAGAGGCAAAGCTGCTTCGTGTCAAGGAAGAAGTAGTGCAGAGGTACAAGGAGTTTGAGGAGCTCCAGACCGCTCCCAATGACTTTGCTACGGATGTGCGAGCACCCTGAGATTGTCACAATAGTGGAGCACTATGGTCCTTTTGATGTCAAGGAGTTATCGACTGAGTAAACAGCCCTGAATGACAATACAATGACTCTCAAGGAGGTGATCCCTGCGGTTAGCACGGGTTTTAGGGGATCTCCCTTTTTTTGTTACTTTGGAGTTTGGTGGACCATTCTATCGTTCGGGTTTTAGGGGATCTCTGTTAGGATGATCCACTTCAGGTCTTGCTTGGTTAGAGTGCTTCCAAGTCCTCGTCATGGTTGGAGGAGCTCGATGGCACTCGGTCTGATGGAGCCTACGGTCCTTAAGGGGGGCCTACCGTGGTGCTTGGCCAGCTCTATCCCAGCTTCAGGTTGAGCTGTTCTGCGGAGTTCGATTGCCACCCTCTTTTGTAGTCGACGTCGTTTCCTCCATGGTCTGTGGGGCCTATTTGGCTTTGGGCCTCGGTCATTTAGGTCTGTCAGGTCCGTAATACATTCTAGATCAGATTAGCATGGTTGGTATGTGTGAGTAAGTGTGTATGGTGACATGTTTTGAAGTCCCTAGCCATTAGAGTTCAGTTGGGCAGGTGTGTACGATGCATACTAGTCTACTAAACACAAAAAGGGGGAAATTTGTATCTATCAGCACTTTTTAGAGTTCGGCCTTAGGTTCCCTCTCTATCCCTTAATCTTAGAGCTGCTGCAGTGGTGCGGCATCACGATCAGTCAGCTCGCCCTCAATGCCATCAGGACCATAGTGGCCATGTTGGTTTGGGCTTGGCTTCAGGATGTAGAGTTGACCCTGGAGTTATTATGTGCCATGTTTGTGTCGAGCAAGCAATCTTCTGAGGCTAGCATGTATTACCTTTAGCTACGAAGGGGGAGACCCGTCAATAAGCCCACATCCGTCCATAACTGGAAGGGAAAATTCTTTTACATCTCTCACCCCGAAGGTTGGTCGTTTAGGTCGAGGTGGGAAGAGGCCTGCACGACAGCTGAGAAGTGTCCCCATCCACTTCAGGACGAGAAGGCCATTGTCGTAGCTCACCTACTTGTGCTGGGGACAATCAAGGCCAAGCCTTTGGTGGTGGAGGAGTTTCCCTTGGTGTTCACGGGCCTCAGCTCTGCCCCCCTTGGTACGAGAGGTCTCGTAGTATTTCAACACGTTCCCTTCGTCCTCGTCTAATGGTACTGACTCATCTTCTTTCTTTTGCAGAGGTGTCGATGGACGCCAAGAAACTGTTGTTGGAGAGTGCCCGCGCTAAGGAGAAGGCCCAAGCAGGTAAGAAGGCAGGAGAGCAGACACCGAGAAGGCCTTCCGAGGACATGCCCGTGAGGGATGAGCAAGCGCTTGCCCCCACTAGGGGGGCTGATACAGAACAAGTCCCTGTCAGCTGAGGGGACCAAGGAAAGAAGCCAACCAAGGGGAACAAGAAGAGGCCCACCGAGGAGGCCCCAAGAGAGCAACCACCAAAGAAGGTGGCTCACAAGGGGGGTCCTGCTGGGGACACTCTGCCGAAGAGGCCCCCTACCAAGGGGTATCCCGTGGGGCCCTCATCTGCACAGGAGCTTGCTGGAGAGACTGGGCAGTCCTCCAGAATCTTTTACCCATGGTAGGCGATCCAGAGGGATCGTTTCAAGATGATGTAGAGTGAGACTCAGTTTGTCCGCAATGAGGGGCTTTTATCATCTGGTTGAGGTGAGCTTTTGTCTTCGTTGTAGCCCTTATTAATGATACTTGATGCAGGTCTGTCGCCACTTCATCAGTCTAGGAAACTGGATGGGCCTCACCCTAGAATACTTGGGTAGGCACGAGAAGGACAATGAGAAGCTCTAGGTGGCGGTTGCCAGCCAAGAGCAAACGGGACACCTTTAAGAAGGCCCACAAGGACGAGCAGCAACTCCAGAAGACGCTGGAGGTCGACCTAAAGGTTGCGCAAGCCCGCCTCGTTCAGGAGCAAGAGGCATTAAGGAAATCCGAGGAGGAAAGGGCTCACCTCGACAACATTGTCACGGAGGCTCAGTGGTGGGCAACATAGGCCAAAGAGCGGGCCACTGAGGCCAAGAAGCGGGGAGTGGCCCGCTGAGGTGGAGAAGCGGGCGGCCGAGGCGGTAGAGGCCTTCAAAAAGTCGCATGAGTACCAACAGGCCCTCAGGGAGTATGCGTCCTCATTGTACCTGGACAGCATCGAGGACACTAAGAAGGTCCTCCTGTAGGTGATGCCCGACTTCGACGTCGAGGGGTTGAAGGTGATTCCTGACTCTCCCGAAGAGACTGGGGTTGTGGATGGTGCTGAGGACTTTGCCCTCCCAGCTGGTAGCGAAGCTTAGTTGGGTTCTTCCTATTTTTTGTTGCTTTTTGCTTTTTGTTTGTCTATTTTTTCTCCTTCGATGTAAATGTGCTTGGCCTCCGAGGTCATGAATTTTTGTAAATGCTCACAGTGAATGAATGAAAAATACAAGCATTTTTTGTACAACGTGTTCTCTCCTTCTCTCTATATTTTTTCTTCTCTTCTTTTTCTTTTCTTTTTACTGAGGTGTCCTTGCCTTTCCCAACGAAGAGACCACAAGGCACAAAAAGAGCTTGTACTAGCTTGTTACGCGCTCGCCTTAGATAGTTAGGAGGGAGAGGCCAAGGTGGGGCTATGCAATCAAAGTGTGGCTCACCTAACCTAATTCCTTCCAAGAGTTTACTTGGGCAAGGCCGAGGTGGCCTGTCAAAGTGTGGGGGAGGG
>NW_010729536.1:80716-91912 GCF_000365185.1 Nelumbo nucifera
CTTTGTCCGACAAAGGGGCTGATACTATCACTATGATCACCCACTCAGATGAATTCTTGGACTATCCCAACATACCCAGGTTTTGACCCCTCTAAGTATCTCACTGATTGGCATATGAAAGACAGCCCAATCCGACACCTAGTGCAGTATCATAATCGAGTCTAGGGGTCAGGTGTAACATTCCAGTTTTGCCCATCTATCTCCAAGCTCCAAGGCAATACTGGAATTTTGGTCTAACTTAGGGTTTCAAGAAAACCCACAATGCATGTACCTCAGGTCTCACCCTAGCAGCTGAGACAAGCCACCCCAATCACCTTGGTGGTACATCAGTGTCAACCTTGGCTGGATAAGTCTCCCTAGATCTATCCAACGGCTATGAAGATTCTAAACTAACATGAGTCTCATATGTGTCCAATTTAAGGGTATTACACAGAAACACACCATAATAACATGAATCAAATATGTACTTTATTCATTTACAATAAATGTCGTAATGTACTTCATGCTGATTGGAGCTAAGGGCATACACTGCCTAACATCTCTGCCTTAGGATCACCCTAGAACCATCCTAACCCTTCATTCTAAACCCTAGGGCACCCATATTTTTGCTAAAACCCAGTTGTTGCCCCCCTCTTTCTATCTAATTCCAGTTATATCCACCCTTCTCTATAAAAAGGACCACAGGGACCCTGGAGAAGGGGTTGTTCAATTCACCCAGTTAACAAGGCTAAGGTTTCTTGAGGAATTCTTGGTTTGTAGAAGGGGAGGACACCCAGTTCTTGTCAGGAGGGGTGTCTGCAAGCTGTTCAACCAATCTGCAACTACCACCACTAGATCTGATCAACCATTCTTTTCTTTTCTTTATTTTCTTTTCTGTTATTTTTATTTCTACAATCTTTTAGATTTAATTCTTGTTCATTTCTCTATTTTGCAGATCTGAATCCGTTTGGTTTAAGGCTAAGGTGTCTCGAGGGGTTCAAGGGTTGTAGAAACGACGGATGCCTGGTTCTTGTTAAGAGGGGTTTCTGCAAGCTGTTTGGCCGATTTATAGCTACCGCCACCAGATCTAGATTCTGAATCATTTTTTTATTTATTTCTTTTATTTCCTTTGTTGATTCCCATACTTTATTAAATTCTGATTTTTATTTATTGTCTTGTTTAAATTTGAAACATTTAATTTAAGCAATAATAGATTTTATTTTCATATTTTCTATCATTCCCGATTGCATTCTCTTGTCTGGATCTAAGTATATTTTAATTTTTCACTTGCTTCCCTGTGGATATGGCCCATTCTCACCCATTTACTACGTTAGTAGTTTGAGAAACGATAAAAATTATAAATACTTAAACTGGTGTTCCGAGGTGTTTAACGACGCGCTTCCAGACACACCAAGTTTTTGGTGTCATTGCCAAGGAAGCAACGGAGAAAAATTTTTATTTGCTTTATCCGAATCTGTTTCATTATTTTTTCTTTTTCATTTTATTACTTGATCCGTTATCTCAGTTTAATTCTTATTTCTCTTTGATTCTACAGGATGGAATAGCGAAAGGTAGGGTACCGGAGTGTTGCGGGATTGCGGGACGAAAGAGAATAGAAGAGAAATTGGATTGCATTTCAAGTGTAGTCGTTCCATTTTACTTTTAATTTTTTTATTTTTATTTTTTAACTCTTTTATTTCATTCGAATAGTGATTTTTTAATTTTTAAATATTTTTTCCTACATCCGATTTTTTTTCTCTTCAGTTTTGTTTCTAGATCTATTTTTCTTTCTATATTTTAATTTCTTGTTCGAATTTCTATCTTATTAGGTTTGTGTTTTTCTTTTATTTCAAAAGAAATTGTTTCTTTTATATTATTTTATTTTATTTTATTTATTGCTGCATAATTTTCTATTGTTTATTTTATTTTCGGTTTAATTTTTAGAATAACAATTTTCTTGTTAGAATTTATTTTGGTAGTTGTTAATCTTTTTAGCATAATTAATTCTTTTATTTTCTGTTTGTTATAATTATTTGTTATCATTAAAAAGGAAATTGTTTAAATTTTTGAATTTGAGTTTAAATTTTGAATTTGAATTTGAATTTAAATTTAAATTTGAATTTAAATTTAAATTTAAATTTTAATTCGAATCTGAATTTGAATTTGGATTTGGATTTGAATTTCAAATTTTGAAATTTAAATTTAAATTTTTGAATTAAAAAAATAATTAATATAAAATAAAAATAATTAATATTTTAAAAGATTTGCATTTGCATTCCAACATCTAGGATTTGATATGTTTTAGAGCACGCATCATATAGGATTATTTAATCGCTGAAATTATTTTATCAGTTATGAATGTGATAAGTTTTCTTTTTATTTTATTGCTTCTTGTGCTTAGTTTATTTTATTATTTTATGTTATATTGCTGAATTGCATTTTAGAAATAATTGTTCATGCATTGTAGTTAGATGCATTCATTTTGTTTAATTGTTTTGTTTCGTTAATCCATTTAAGGGCACCCAACTTAAATAAGATAAGGTGGGGATTTCATCACCCTTCCTTAGCCCAAACAACCACCCTTCACGTGCGATTTATCCTAAACCCTTATTTAAAATTTGCATAGCAAGATCCTTTAGGGAAGCCTCACACTTGGTTCAACGGTGTGCTGAATTTTAGGAAAGCTTTTAATTACTTTCCATAACCGGCAGTTGGTGTCTAAGAAAAGAGGTTAAATGGCTATGCCAAAGCGAGTTTCGTGGTTACTTAATTAGGTCCTTATGAGAACAAGGGGAGCCTCCCACATCCCCACCTCTTACCTGGCTAACCAAAGGAAGTGGTATAATTCCAAGTGAGCCTAAGAGGATTCACATTGGTTGAACGACTAGTTTAGGAAACCCTAGGTCAGCCCCTAGGTCGTGTGATTGATTTGCTTGCATTTTTTTTAAATTTAAAAATTAAATTTCAGGAACTTAAATATCAAAATTTGAATTTGAATTTTAGTTTCGAATTTAAAAAAAAATAAAAAATAAAAAATAATTAAAAAATCAAATTTGAATTTAAATTTCAGGAATTTAAATTTCAAAATCTAAAATTGAATTTAAATTCAAAAATTTAAATTTCAAACTTCAAATAAAAAAAATAAAAAAAGAAGAAAAAAATAAAAATTAAAAAATTAAAAATTCAAATTTGAGTTTAAATTGTAGAATTTAAATTTCAAAATTTAAATTTGAAAGTAAAATTCAAAATTTAAATTTCAAATTTCAAAAAAAAGGGGGGTTAAAACAAAATGAATTCAATGGCCGAAGTTTGTGGAATGTCAAACTACTTCCAACTTGAGCCATAGATAGATTAGAACCATGTGTCTCGACAACTGGATAGGATTAATGGGATGGCCCACATAATTGACTAGGTCCTTGCATATCATCAACAAAGTGGCCCATACCCAACCTTGTCGGCCTATCCATCATGTTCCATCTGTGCAAGCCCGACCCATCATGTTAGCATGTGCACTGCAACAGGCCCATGTCAACCAGTCATTCCAAACTAAGTACATGTGGCCAATAGATCTTTCCAACCCAATGCTAACCCATTCTTTAGCCCATACAACCCTAGGTGGGAAAATCAACCCAACTTCACTTATAGGGCCCAAAACCAAGAAACCCCCCTGCTAGAGAGGCACTCCCAATGGTCTGAAGCCCGGACCCACTAGGAGTACAATGATTACCCTGGGACTCAACCGGCTCAACCATGTCAAACCTACACACAGTACCAGCACTACCACCCATCTAACTCCATGTCCCAGCAATTTCAGAGGCCACAAGTACAAAGTTCATTCCAACGGGCGTACCCTAGGAACCAACTAGTCCAACCGTATTAGGCTTACCCCCAACCTCCTCAGACCCATATAGTAGATGATCAATTCATGCAATTTCAGTAACTAATCCTAAATCAGTAGCAATCCATCAATAGGTTAGAGAGCCGAATAGGACAAGTAGTCGAAGCCAAATAGGGGAGAGAAGTAGGGCAACTACCAAATCAATCGGTGGTGAATCCTAGAAATTAGCCACCAGGTTTTCCTCCACAACAAATTCAACCACCTTCTAAGAACCCTCAGCCTAAAAATACCAAGGATATTACAACCTTAAGGAGTGGGAGGATTTTAGAGGACTCGTGTGAGAGAGTTAGTGAAAAGGAGCAAGAATACCCTAAGTTGGGGGGAAAGAAGAAGGAAAGGAAACTTTAGAAGAAGAGCCCATAGTGAACCAAACTGTAGTCTCCTTTCCAACTGCACTCACAGTCGGGCCAGTGGGAAAGAAGAAAGAGACCCGCAATGAGGAAAGCTGGGAAATCCATATTAACTTCCCTCTCCTCGATGCGATCCAACGTATCCCAGCCTATACCAAGTTCTTGAAAGAGTTGTGTACTCAAATGATAGAGCCACGATCGGCCCCACAAAAAATGATGCTCTCGGTAGATGTTAGTGTAGCTCTCCTCAACCAACTTTACCAAAAACTGAAAGATCCTAATGCTCCTCTCATAAGTTATGTCATCTCTAGAATCACCTTCGATCGAGCCTTATTGGATCTAGGGTTCAATATAAATATGCTTCTGTCCATTCATGACAGGTTCAAGATCAATGAGTTAGAACCTACCCCAGTAATTCTACAACTCGTTGATTGGTCAATCAAGACCTCTCGAAGTATTATTGAGGACATTATTGTCAGGCTAGAGGGTAGTCACTTCCTAGTGGATTTTATCATCCTAGACATGACCCTAACCGAGGAACTGAACCACATCCTGATAATCTTAAGATGTCTGTTTCTAGCAATGGCCGATACAAATATCAACTGTAAATCAGGACAAATTGACATTTCATTAGGGGAGCAGAACTTTCGGTTAAAAGTTTTTAGTGTCTCTAAGTATCCAAACCTAGGGGAAGATGAGTGCAAGGTGGATATTGTGGATGATCTTTTAGATGCCCTACCTACCCCCGTGGTTAGCCCAATCTAAACATTGTCTATCAAAAGATGAAAGTGAGTCGGGGAGTATAGATAGGAACAGTGCGTGAATGTGTCCGACTGAAGACATTAAACTTAGCGCTGGCTGGGAGGCAACCCAATGTAGTTTCAGTTGATTTTTGTCTATAGTGTTAGAATTATTGTTTCTTTTCTTGATTCAAGACCAGGTGGCAGACCTTGAAACCCTCAGGAAAACCCTATTGATTGTTCCCTTTGGTCTAAATCCTTTTAACATCATTTTAGTCATGCCATTAGGGACAGTGACATTTAAGTTGGGGGTGAGGAAAGAGAGAAAGAAAAATGAAAAAAAAAATGAGAAGCTAAACCTTTAAATATGTAGAATTAAAATTTCACTGAAAATTTTAAAATTTTTTTCCATTAAAAGAGATTCCCAAACAGAAAAAGTTGAGGAAACTGATAAAAGAATATTGAATTTTGTAGAAATTGGTACCAAGTGATAGGAGCCAAAATTGATCTCATTTGAATATTGTCGAAACCGTTTAGAAATTGGAAAATACACCAAAGTTTGCCCCTACCAAGATAAGAAGAGAAAGATTGAGAAATTAGACAAAAAATTTTCAAATTGTTAGAAATAGTTGATTTCCCTAAACAGTGTTGCAAAAAAAAAAGAATAAAAGGTCAATGGACAGCCTAGACTTAGTAACCGGGTCTCTTTACCTAAGTCAAGTGTCAAGATTTACGTTAAATGGAAAAGGGAATGCCAAAAACACTTACCTAACACTTAGTAACCAGGTCTCTTCACCCAAGGCAAGTGTCGAGATTCGCGTCAAACGGTGGAAGGTAACAATAGAAATAAGTGTGCAAATCAAGTTCAGGGGTAGAAACCCACTTTCAAAAAAATGATAAGAAGAATATATGCCTAATATTAAAATCAATCTCAGATTATTAAGACAGTTTGCAAATGGAAGAGTAAATAAGATTTTTAAGCCAAGTTTCTAAAATATTCAAAGTAAGACAGTTTTACCCCTTAAGCCCAATACAGATCTATATAGAGTTTGAGATTGCTGGAATCAGGATGCTTGACTAATTTTGTTAGGGAAGATCTTGAGATGTAAAAAATCTCTATGATCAGTGTAATTTTAAGGCTGCATTGCTAAGGGACAAACAATGTTTAAGTTAGGGGTGTGATAACTCTACATTTTTATGCCTTAAGGGCATAAATTCAGGTGTACTTTCGGTCTTAGAATAGTCAAGATGTGCACTTTTCCTAGTTAAATGCAATGTTGTGGCCTCTCAGGATCTCTGTGCAAATTCTGGGGAAAACTTGGAAGTTTTTATGGCTGAAATACAGATTTTGGGAACCTAGTTTGAATTCTAGCTGAGAGAGGGGGTGTTTTTGTAAAAGCTGAAAGCGGGAGTGCGCCTCCTAGCTGCTAAACCCAGTTTGGCGCCCCTCCTACTATATTAGCATGCTCCCCACGCCTTAGCAAACCCTAGGATGCCTTTTAACCCATTCTTTTCACACTTAACAAACCCTAGCCGCCCCTAACTGATAAATCCTCACCTTCCATCCCATCTAATCTCCACCATCCATTCTTGGGCACTCTTTTTTTAGCTTTCTAACCCAAGGAGCCACATAACTTCTAATCTTCACCATTCAGCCTTTACCCATTAAATCTCAACCTTACATAATATTGGGTGCCTTCTCCTCTTCTTCTCAACCTTAGGATCACCCTAGAACCATCCTAACCCTTCATTCTAACCCCTAGGGCACCCATATTTTTGCTAAAACCCATCTGTCGCCCCCCTCTTTCTCTCTAATTCCAGTTATATTCACCCTTCTCTATATAAAGGACCCTTGGGGCCCTGGAAAAGGGGTTGGTCAATTCACCCAGTTAACAAGGCTAAGATTTCTTGAGGAGTTAAAGGGTTGTAGAGGGGAGGACGACAAGCTCTCTAGCCAATCTGCAGCTACAGCCACCGAATCCGAATTCTGGATCGCTTTTTTATTTATTTCTTTTATTTCCTTTGTTGATTCCCATACTTTATTAAACTTTGATTTTTATTTATTGCCTTGCTTAAATTCAAAACCTTTAACTTCAGCAATAATAGATTTTATTTTCGTATTTTCTGTCATTCCTAATTGCACTCTCTTGTTCGGATCTAAGTATATATTAATTTTTCACTTGCTTTCCAGTGGATACGACCTGTTCTCACCCATTTACTATGTTAGTAGTTGTTTGAGAAATGGTAAAAATTATAAATATTTAAACTGGTGTTCTGGGGTGTTTAACAACGCACTTCCGAACACACCACAAGAGGAGAGAGAGAGAACTGGAAGTAGAAAGTAATAGAACTATGTGTCTATTTTCCAGTTCAATGGCATGACTAGAATGATGCAAAAGGGACTTGGGCCAAAGGGAAAAATCAAGAGGAAAGGATTCAACAGGGGCTCAGGATTTGCCAACTGAATTCTGAAACTTATTCAAAAGAAAAGACAAAATTTAACAAGACAACTAAAATAAAACTTCATTGGGTTGCCTCCCAACCAACGCTAAGTTTAAGGTCTTCACCCAGATGCACTCACTCACTTTTCACATCTACACTTCCAGTCTTGCTTTCTTCTTTACACAGATACGGCTCAGATTGGGCTAACCGAAGGGTAGATAGGGCATCTACAAGGTTGTCCATTACATCTACCTTGAACTCATCTTCCCCTAGGTTTGGATACTTAGTGGCACTAAATACATTTAATCGGAATTTCTGCTCCCCAAATGAAATGTCCATTTCTTCTGATTTACAATTGATGTTTGCATTGGCAATTGCTAGAAACGAACATCCTAAGATTATCAGGTTATGGTTCAATTCCTTGGTTGAGGTCATGTCTAAGACGATAAAATCCATTGGAAAATAGCAATCCTCTACTCTAACAATGACATCCTCAATAACACCTCAAGGAGTCCTGGCTGGCCGATCAGCGAGTTACAGAATTACCGGGGTAGGTTTTAACTCGCCAATCCTGAACCTTTCATAAATAATAGAGGGGAGCAGATTTACACTAGCCCCAAGATACAATAGTCCCGAACAAAAATGATTCCAAGGATGACACAACTTATTAGAGGAGAACCATGGTCTTTCATTTTCCGGGGGACTTGGTTTAGGAGAATCACACTAACATTTGCCGAGAGCATCACTTTTTGTGGGGCTGATCGTGGCTCCCTCTTTTGAGTACACATCTCTTTCAAGAACTTGGCGTAGGCCAGGACATGTTGTTTCACGTTGAGGAGAGGGATGTTAATATGGACTTACTTGAATAACTCCCTGATCTCCTCGTTGTGAGTCTCTTTCGTCTTTCCAGCTGTGAGTGCAGTTGGAAAGGGAATTACAGGTTAGTTCACTATAGGTTCTTCTTCTAAATTTTCCTTTCCATTTTCTTCTCCCCCCCCCCCCCAACTTATAGTCTTCTTGCTCCTTTTCTTCTTCACTGATATTTTCAAATTTCTTTTCCCATATGAGTCCTCTAAAATCCTCTCACTCATTAAGGTTGTAATAGCCTTGGCATTTTCAAACTGAGGGTTCTTAGGAGTTGGTTGAATCTGTTGTGGAGGAAACCCGGTGACTGATTTCTAGGATTCGCAACCGGTTGACTCGGTAGTTGTCCTACTTCTCTCCTCACATTGGCTAGCTGTCCTGTTTGGCTCTCTAATCTAGTAATGGTCTACTATTGAGTTAGAATCAATTGTTGAAGCTGCATGAATTTGTCACCAACTGTACTGGTATGAGGAGGTTGTGGATAAACCTGATAAGGTTGGACCGGTTGGTTCCTAGGGTAAGTCTGCTAGAATTGGCTCTATACTTGTGGCCTCTGAAATTTCTGGGCCATGGAGTTAGATGGATGGTACTGCTAGGACTGTGTGTTAGGTTGATGTGTCCTCCAAGAAAAGTTAGGGTGATTTCTCCACCCAGGGTTGCAAGTGTTTGAAAATGGGTCATTGTTAGGCCTCGAGAAACTCTGGGCTGCCTAAACCAATTCTTGGATAAACGGTGGAAACCGGGCCGCCGTTGGACAATCATCAACTTCGTGGGATGAGCTGGCACAAATGGAATAAACTTCAAGATAAGGTGTAGATGGGCCTGGTAGCTGATTATAGGTGAAGCATTGATCAACCATTTTGAAGGTCCATTCTACCTTGTCCAATTTTCTTGAGATTGCATCCAGGTCCATTCTTGGCTCGAGCTCTATACTATTCCTAATTTCGTAGAGCCTTGCCCTCTTTGAAGGTCCCACTGACCTCTCATAGGAATATAATGATGCATTGTTGATGGAATTTTCACTCAATGTTTCGAAAAGAGCATTGGTGTGTCCAGAAGCACGTCGTTAAACACTTCAAAACACCAGCTTAAACATTTATAATTTTATTATGGTTCTTAAACAACTACTAACGCAGCAAAGTGATGTGAACGGGTCGTATCCATAGAGAAGCAAGGGAAAAATAATTGCGTACTTAGATTCGGGAGAGAGAACACAAAGGGGAGTTGCAGAAATATAAATTTAATTAATTAAAGCGAAAAAACAAATGGAATTCATCAAAACCAAATTCAAACAGTACTAAGAATAACAAGTGCATAAAAATAAATAACAGAAACAAATAAATAAAAGAAACAAAATAAATATGTCTGAAAATCCGATTAGAGGTATTAGTCTCCAGATCTCTCCTTCGACCTTCGAACTTCTCGAGCTAGGCCTTCCGTCTTACTTGGCCAAATTTTAGATCTGCAGAAAAGAAATAAAGTACAAATTAAATCTAATAAAAGTAAAATTTGTAGGAAGAAAAAATGAATTGGAAATTAAAGAACAGAATGTAATTCTAGAACTGAAGAAAAAATGGTTGGGATTCAAATCCAGAGGTGGCAGTAGTGGTGTTGGAAAACTATAATTAAGAACCCCTCCTCTTGCCTGGGAATCCTCCTCTTCCTCTACCCTTGAACTTCTCAAGATCAGCCTTCCTTCTTACCTGGGTGAATTGACCAACCCCTTCTACAAGTCCCCTGAGACCCTTTTTATAGAGAATGATGGAAACAACTGGAAATAGGGAGAAATATGGGGGCGGCAGCTGGGATTTAGCAAAGTTAGGGATTCCCTAGGGTTTCTAATGGATGGCTAAGATGGTTTTGGGGTGATCCTATGGTTGAAATAAAAGGAGAGGGCCCCCAATATTATGTAGGGCTGAGATTTGGGCGCCCAGAAATAGAGGGTGTAGATTAGAACATCTAGGGTTGAAGGGTTAAGATTAAAATAATAGGTGGTGCCCTAGATTGAATGGTTGGGATATAAGATGGAGGGAGTGGCTGAGATTTGGAGGTGAGGGGCTGAATGGTGAGGATTAGTAGAATAGGTGGCTTCCAAGGGTTTAAAAGCTATAAAGTAGAGCCCTAAATAGAGTGGTTGAGATTAAAAGAGGTGGGGGGTGGAGATTAAACACCTAGGGGCAACTAGGGTTTGGTAAGAGTGAAAAGATTAGGTTAAAAAGGCTCCCTAGGGTTTTCTAAGGAGAGGGGAGCATGGTATATTAATAGGATAGGCGCCAACTGAGTTTTGCAGGTAGGAGGCGCCCTCCTGTTCTCAATTCTTTACAAAAACACCCCCTCTCTCAATTGGACTTCACACCAACTTCCCAAAAACTACACTTTAGCCTAAAAAACTTCCCAATTTTCTACATAATTTGCATATAAACCCTCAGAGGTCACATAATTGATTTTAATTGGGAAAAGGGTAAACTTTGACTATTCTATTACCAAAAATACCCCTGAATTGATGCCCTTAAGGCATCAAAATGCGGGGTTATCAAGCATATGCTTCATCCTCACATATACGTAGAAATGCCCCCCCACAAGATGCATCTACCATTTGTCTGTATAAATCAGTCAAACCTTTATAGAGGGCTTGGACAATTTTCCACTTGGACAGGCCATGGTGTGGGCACTTTCTTGATAACTCTTTAATTCTCTCCCAAGACTCATGAATTTGTTCACCCGGTGTTTTGGTAAATCCAGTGATGGCTCTTCTTGTTAGACAGTTTTGTATGCCCTTAGCTTCAATCAGAATGATGTACTTTATGAGTTTATTGTAAATGAATAAAAGTGCATATTTGATTCATGTTACCTTTGGTATGTTTCTGTGTAATACCCTTAAACTGGACACTTAATGAGACTCGTGTTAGTTTAGAATGTTCAC
>NW_010729537.1:37778-67743 GCF_000365185.1 Nelumbo nucifera
TGGTCTGGTTTGGTTCAAGATTAATCCTTGAAAATGCAGTTTTCTAAAATAGGGAATGCGATTCCCAGATGGAAGAGAGAGAAATTTTTGAAATTTCACCCTACCTTCTTGCAGGGTTCGGCCATCTATATGATGGATCTCTCATCCCTTCATAAATCAATGTATGGGTCCCACACCATACAAAGAGAGCCAACTGGGCCACAGGTTAAAGAGTAAGTGAGCATATAAGCTTAATGGGCCTAAGGCCCAATGCGAACTGGGCTTAAGTTAGTTAATTAAAAGGGGCGCAGTTTTAAACTTATTAGGATTAGTTGAAGGATAAGATAATTTTTATCCATTTAAGAGTCTAGATACAAATATAAGATTTGGATTAGGAAACTCTCTCCTAATTAGGTTAGGAGGCTGATCCCAAGAAGGCTATAAATAGGGGGCGAATTTTCAGATTAAAAACACAATAGCTAACTGCAGAATTCTTCCCCAGTTATTGCCRCCCCTACCCAGTTCGATCTCCACTTGTGGATCCGATCAAGAAGTGTTCTTGATATTGTTTCTTTGTAGAAGAAACAATCTGAAGTCGTGCTTACCACCCCTTACCCAATTCTTGCTGAAGAACCATCCTGCTGATCCAGCTTCAGTACACACTGTGTCATCTTCAGTAGAGGCGGGTTTTGGTCTTCTCTTTGGGCGTGAACACCTGCGTTGGGAGTTATTGCTACTTCGTGTTAGGTATATCCCTAATTTTCTTGTTGGTTTCAGATCTGGTCCGGTTTTGGTTTTAAGAACGAACTTTGAAAATRCAATTTTCTAAATTAGGGAATATGATTCCCGGATGAGAGTGAAAGAAATGTTTGAAATTTTTCCCAACCTTCCTGCAGGGTTCGGCCATCCATATACTCCCCATAGAGACGGTTAGGAAATCAGCGCTTTTCACATATTTCTTTGTTGATAGTTTACTCCAGAAGGACTCCTCTATCATAAGTATCCAACCAACTTTGGCCAACAACTCATTATTGAATAATTTAATTTTTTGAATACCCAATCCCCCACTTCTCTTTGGCCTACAAGCTTTCTGTAGCAGATCTGTACCTGGACCTGAATGCCCATTCCAAAAGAATGATTTCATGGTGGTTTCAATGTTAGAACAGGTCCGGGTTGGCAAGGAATGAATTGACATAGTATATGTAGGCAAAGCTGACACTATTCTTCCCATTTGTGATAAACAATTTGCCCTCCAACCAGTCAGTCTTGTCTTTACCCTATCCACAACTTCTTGGTAGCTTTTAGTTCTTCGTTTTCCAATACAAAGAGGCATCCCCAAGTATCTTACTAAATAAAATACCAAACTTTCCATAATTAACCTCTTGTCCTGAACATCTCCCAAACTTATCCAAAATGTTGATCACCTCATTCATCTCTAATAGAGAAGCCCGTCCAAATAATAGAAGATCATTCGCAAATAATAGGTGAGATACCTCCAGACATCATCTACCAATTCGTACTCTATGCAACTTTCCCACTGCAATAGCTTCGTCTATCATTAAGGAGTACATGCATCCCCAATATAAAGAGATACGAGGATAATGAATCACCTTGACAGAGACCTCTGGTTGATTCAAAACCATGGGACTCCACCCCATTGATAAGAACAACCAATCTTGTAGTTGAGATGCACATTCGGATTAATCTAATCCAATTTGATGGAAACCCCAAACCCTTCATAACTCCATGCAAAAATCCCCATTCCATTTTATCATAAACCTTAGCCTTGTCCACTTTAAGTGCAAAAACTCCATATTTGCCTTTTTTCTTCTTCATGTAGTAAACAACCTCATGGCCAATTATGACATTATTAGTTATTTGTCGCCTTGGAACAAAAGCAGTTTGCGAAGGAGAAATAACTTTATGAAGCATCACTCTTAGTCTATTTGCAAGTAGTTTTGAAAAAAAATTATAAATTATATTACAAAGACTAATAGGCCGAAAGTGATGCACTGAATCCAGAAATTTCACCTTTGGAATCAGATCTATATTAGTAAAGTTAATTTCCGGATATAAATTTTCACCATTAAAAAGAGATTGGACTAAGGCAACTATATCAAAACCAATAACATGCCAAGTTTTATGGAAAAAAATAGCTGACATACCATCAAGGCCAGGAGCTTTAAGTGGACCCAGTTGGAAGATCACATCTCTAACCTCCTTGTATGTGGGGACTCTACATAGCTCCTCGTTTTCTTCTGGTGTAATGTGTGGGTGTAACCACTCTTTGATTGCAAATGGCATGACCGAGTTGGTAGAAGTAAAGATGCCTGAGAAGTATTCACAAAAATATCTTTGATTTCTCCTTCATTCTCAATCCAACTGCCATCATCCTTCTTCAATCTATCAATTGCCATCCTCCTTCTATGAATAATAGTAGAAAAAAGGAAATACTTCATGTTTCTATCACCTAATCGCAACCAATTTTCTCTTAAACGTTGTCGCCAAAAGGTCTCCTCGCGCTCTAATAATTCATCCTTCTCTCTTTTGAATTCCATCTCTCTTTGTAAAACTTCAGTAGTAGGATATCTCGACTAGAGTGTCTCCAATTCCCTTCACTTTTCCTCTATTTGATGGGAAACATTACCAAAGACTTGTCGATTCCATATACTAAGAGCCGACCTCACTCATTTGATTTTATAACATAGGTGGCCACCCTCCGAAACATTTGATTCATCTTTGGGAACTATTTGAAAAATAAGAAATCTAACAAAGAAATGAAAAAAAAAATACTTAACCAAATAAGAAGTCAAAGAGACAAAGACTCAAAGTGAATAACAAAGCATACAATAGTTGGATGAATGAAATATGAAAATTGGAATAAATTAATTAAATATGGAAAATAATATAGTTACAAATTGAAAATAAAAATTATGTTATTAAAAAATATCAAATAAATTAAATAAAATTAAAACAAAATTTACAATAATTTGAAAAATGCTATACAACTATTGAGTATACAAAAAATATTGACTTCATCATTTTTTCCTATTGTTCTTGACTTTGATCATCAGCTTCAGGTGAAACATCAGGTGTAATATCATGCCCTTCTTTGTCTTGTAATCTATCTTCAACATCCAACCAATCTTTAAAGTAGATGCATATCTCTAGACTTTCATCATTCATACAACTTCTCTTATCGTCCAACACCTTAGTACCTGCACTAAAAGAAGACTTTGATGGAACTGTAGACATCGAAGGGGTTAGTAGATCACATGCCATGGCGGTGAGAACTGGGTAATTTTTTGCATATTCACTCCACCAAGCTAAAATATCAAAATTATTTGTTCCCATCGAGGTGAAGAAAGAATCACCTAAAGTAGAAAAAATTGCTTGTAAATAAAAATTAAGTTCAGTAAATGAACTTATTGTCAAGGCAATGGATTTCTGCCTCTTACTTATTAAATAAAAAAGTTTTTTTCTTCCACTACTGGACTCAAGTTTAGAAGTAGAAGATGCAACTGCACAAGTTATAGAATTTTTATTATTCCCTATTACTTCAGATTCATATAAATTATACATTTCAAATAATAAACTATTAATTTATTCTTTTTTATTCCAATTTCAATATTCATATTTTCACAATATGTTTTAAGTAAAATATCTAAACCATCTTTCCTTATCCTAGGATCTAATATTGTAGCTAAGCAATAAAAAGGAGAAATGTTCTCCCAATATTTTTAAATTAATTTTCCATTATTTTAACAATACTTTTAAATTGTGGATTCTTTCTATATTTTGTAGAACAATCATTAATCATCATTAATTGATAAGGTAAACTACAAGTAGTTGGATAATAAATTCCCAATAATTCATTAGTTGTATCATAAAAATGTTTTTAAAAATCTCTTATACAAATTTCCATTTTCCATCTTCCTCAAATATAATATCAGTAGGCATTTTTGCATTATAAAAATCACTAAGAATTTGTTTGTGAGAAATACAACTTTCTAACATAGCATAGGTAGAGTTTCATCTATGTTTAACATCTAATATAAAATGTTTATATTTTAAACCATAATTTTGATATAAATATTTAAATTCTTGTTTTCTTGCTCTAGAACTTACATAAATTTAAGACGTGATATGCACATATGATATATGAAATAATTTACCATTTAAACATGGTTTTAATTAAGATTTTAAAATATTTATTGCTGAATCATTATTACTAGCATTATCAAAACTAATAAAAAATAATTTATTGTCAATTCTATAAGTATGTAAAGTATTTAAAATACTTGCTCCAATAGTTGGGCCAGTATGTGGCCATTCAAGCCTAGTAAAACTTAAAATTCTTTTATTTAAAAGTCAATTTTCATCAATAAAATGACCGTAACACAAATATAACTTATGTTAAATTTAGAAGTCCAAATATTAGAAGTAATTACAACTTTTGAATTAAGATTTGATAACATATAAATTAAATTTTGTTTATATGAATAAAAAATTTTTAATTTAAAATTGTGGATTTATAGAATTACATAACCATTTTTCAAGTTTAGTAACTTCAGCTAACAAAAATGGTTGTTCATCATGTACAATGTATTTTGCCAATTCTTGCCTCATTTTTTCTTGAGAATTTTCTAAAGTACCAAACCCCCCCACCCAATTTGTATTTGTGTTGTTTCTCTCCCTTCTTCTTCTTCTTCTTCTTCTTCTTCTTTCTCATGGGTGAGCAAATGTCTACCCAAATGGCTAGTACCACCCTTGCTACAATAACTAAAGTCTTTCCTACATTTTTGGCAAACAACTTTTTTTACCTTCCCCTGAACTTCCTCTATTTTAAATATTTTCAAACCGGGCTAATCAACTTAGTGGCCTTCTTTTTCTTTCCCCTAGTATCAATTCTAGGGGTGGAAGTTCCATCAATATCATTAGCATCCATGTCAGTGCTAATATTACCATGTTGTGATTGAATATCGTCGACATTGAACATGGTGGGGAATTAGTTTTGGGAGGATTCAACCATTTTTTAAATTCTGAAAAAATAAAAATTAATTTAATTGCACTTACCCGGATTGCCGGTTCGGAACCCCAACTTGATTTCAATGGTTGAAGCCTTTCAACTCCAAGAGTCCAAGCCTCTCAAATTGCTAACTTGAGAGTTAAGATACTTGAGCTGTTAAACAAGCCTTCTTCTTGTTGAAACATCAATAAAGTTGAGAATTGGAGAATCAGAGAATGTATGAGAGATTGCGAGATTAAGACTCTTAAGACTCTAGAGARGTAAGAATATTACTTCTCTCCTCTCAACAAGAAGAAACCATTATTGGCATGAAACACCCTCCCTTTCACATGCTGCTTATTCTTGTCACTCTCAAACATCTCTCTCTCCCCCTCTCCATCTCCAATTATTCTCAATCATTCACACCCACCATTTTCACCTTCACCGGATCCAAACAAAACCCTCCATCCCCAACTCCAATCACTTCATTTTAACTCCTTAAAAATCTAACCACATTGAGCTGAAACTTGGACTGATGCTTCTCCTCTTTGGAGGTTCTTCAGCCTGTTTGGATATTCCTTCGTTTGTGTTTTCTTAGTTTGTGTTGGTCTCTTTGCTTTTTTTTTGGTTTTATTTGGATTGTATGGCTCCGGTCTGTTTTTCCTTAGTCTTAATCAATTCTTTTTCCAACAAAAAAATCTAACCACACCCATGAATCATCGATAAATGCTCAAGGAAAAAAAAAAAACAAAAAAAACCAACCAACCAACCCATCTCCTTCTCTTACCAGACCCCAGAACTCCATTAACCTCTCTCTCCCCTTTCAGTCTTTCACGTGTTGTGCTGTAAAGATTTCTCTCTCTCTCTCAATTTGTCACGATAATTTACCCAAAGAATCGTGAAAGGTAGAAGGGATGGAGGAGTCATCAGGGCCCCACAGGACCCACATCCACCCTCCAATAATTGTTTATTCTACTCCTCTACATCTTAATCGTTCTGTATTTTCGCTGGCACCTCTGTCTTCTTCTTGTTCTCCATTTCCTTCTTTCTCCTCTGTTCGCAAAAACCTTAGGTTTAGCTTCAAGATCTCAAATCAGAAAAAGCAGAAAGAAGTAATTCTTGAGATTCAGATTAAACCTTTTTCTTCTTTCATGTGAGGATCAATAAGAGATAGTCATGATCCATTCGCTTCSTCTCCTTTGTGTTGTACTTCTATTCCGTATCATCATCTCCACCTCAATATCTCCGTCTTTTTCGTCGGAAGAACCGTCTTCATCTTCAATATACGATGTTTTGCGGTCTCACGGGCTTCCAATAGGTTTGCTTCCAAAAGGGGTTACCCAATTCATCATAGATGAGAAGGGAAGGTTTGAAGTTCATCTTGATCAGGCCTGCAACGCCAAATTCGAGAATGAGGTGCATTACGATCGAAACGTTTCTGGGACTATTAGCTATGGCCAGATCGGAGCTCTCTCGGGCATATCCGCTCAGGAGCTCTTTCTCTGGTTCCCAGTGAAGGGTATTCGAGTTGACATCCCCAGCTCTGGCCTCATTTACTTCGACGTTGGTGTTATTTACAAGCAATTCTCGCTTTCTTTGTTCGAAACGCCACCTGACTGTAAGGCCGTTGCTGATGGTCCACCTGATGCCCTTCTTCGCGAAGGCCGTGCCATTGCTGCAGCAGTTTCTAAGGTTCAATTCATCCCTTTTTGTTATTAGTTCATTTCCTTTTAGTTTGATCTATGTGGGCATTGTAATCCTTGTGTTCGATTGTTTAGTTAGGTGGAGACTTTCATTTCTTTCGTTCTTTCTTTTTGTTTCGTTTTTTCTTTTTCTGGGTAGTCTGGTTGATTTTTGATGGAGACAAAACTGTTTAATGGGATTGATTCCATTCCGTTTACGGAGAAACAAAGAATGCATAATTTCTTCATGTTTGGTTTTTATTCTTAGCTATCGTTTTTATCAGAGAGCAATCCAGTTTTGTTTCTTGATCTATGTTCATCTGCTTGATTTGATTTTTGCTTTCATTTTCAGTTATTAATTTTGTTATGTTTAATTGGGATGGCGTTGGTATTAGCTGCTATTAATTTTCCTACAAATCCCTTCTAATCAATTGCAGAGTCAATCCGGAAAGCTTCGCTATGAACTTGATCAGGGAAATTTTCAGAGGGCTGTTCTGTAGACTGAAACAAGGACGATTCAAATTTCACAATAGATCAATCAACTTATTGTGGGTTTCCTTTCCCTTAAGAGACTGTCTCAGAGTCTGGTTTGGCAGGTCTTATGCGTCCATGGTGTGTGCTTGCTTGCAGTATAGTACAGACTAATCGGGCCCGCTGCTTCTATCTGCACGGGGAGGAGAAAACAATTTTTGACGGAGGAGAGAAGTAATGAAATGAGGAGTTGAGAGGATTGTGGGTGAAGGGCCTTATATATAGAAGAGGAGGAAGAATCAGGATTTTGCGTTGAGGTGATTTTGATGATAAATCTGTTAGAATGCTGCTTTACTCTTTGTGATCCTATTATTACATTTATATAGATATGGGTGCTCGACCAAAGTCTCTGTAAATGCAGGTATTTGTCTGTTTGTATTATCAGTGAATGTCTTAGATTGAGGTAAGAACATTTCATTGACAAAAGAAACAGCTTTCAATTTTGTTTGTTCTTTTCTTTTTTTTTTTTTTTTTTGTATTTCTATGAGTCATACATTACAGCATTTGCTGATGCTACTCTTTTATTAACTTGCAATTTCTTCTCCAATAGTGTCTACTTTTCTTGCTTCTGTTTGTGTTTTGGTTTTGGGTTTTAATCGCAGTTTGGGATATGAAATCAAGGAAATGATGCAGTGATGATTGTGCTTTACAAGCGGAAAATAGTGGTACAGTGGAGTTTCAAAGGCAATGATGAATTGAACTGATTTCTTCCCTTTTGATTTGGTCTATGTAGCAAATTTCTTCCATATATCAATTGGGTTTGTCAAGTGGTCAGTTGGTTTTGTCTGTAAAAGGAGGAATGTTTCTCGGTGTGTAATTTTGGTTGTTGGGCATTTCTTAAGCTATTGAAGTGTGTCAAAAGAGTAACAAATATGGAAAACCAACTGAAAGTCTCAGTGATTTCTGGAGAGATGAATTTGTTTATTGGTGTGTTATTGCAGTATGAACATATTGTCAATACCGCAGTTGGTACAGATGGTGTTTGAAATCCTGAATTTCTTGTGGCAGAGTTGAATCTGTTTTAATTGCATAGTATCAGACCAGTCGGTGAGATCTATATATGGAGGAAAATATATCCTGGATATTCTATTAATTTCCCAGATGGGTACTTAAGGTAAAACCCAATACAATAACAGGGGTTTGTTCTTTATTGGCTCCATGCATGTTATTTAGGAATTAAGACATTGTATGTATGTAAAATCAATAATATAAATGTGCTTGCACAACAGTTATTTATGTATGAATTAATTTTACACTGCAAATGAGGTAATATATCTCTTTTTCTGTTTTTTTTTTTTTTTTTCCTTTCAAGACTGCCATCTAATATATATAATCACAGTACATAGCAGAGGTATTTTCATATTTCAAATGTGAATGGTAGTTCTACAAGTGCTTTTAGTGTGTCAAGTCAACATGGAAGTTTCCAGCTGTATTTTTGTAAATGTAGGACTCTCTTGGATGAAGCTTCAGGCCATTGTGGTGCCACACGGTCATCTGACTCAAGGGGAATATCTATTTTCAGCCACAGTTTTTTCAGGACACCTCTGTACTATGCTGTTCAGTTGGATATTTTGGAAGGTAGATCGGGCTGGTTTGAAGCCATGGATACCATAAAGGACTTTTCCTGCTGCATCTCATCCAGGGAAGTGTTCTCTTTTCCATCTTCTGTAGTGGGAGCCTACTTTGAAAGGATGATTTCAAAATAATTGGTATTAATCAGATACCAGTGCGTAACAACTTCAACTCTGCAATGTCATTATCAAGATAAATAACAAGAAATTTAGTTTGACATCCCAATTGCTAGGGTAGGAAGAATAGAGATTGATCAGCTATATGCCCATGTTTTTGACTATGCGACAAAGTATGCATATCTGAAGAGAACCCAGATTGGTTATTAAAATTGTTGAAAAATTGGCTTCCTTTCTTAGTTGTCCTCTATGTCCTTTTACCTTTTCTTGTTCTTGCATATTTCTAAACTCTCCTTCCAGCCTAATAAGATGCCATCGTTATTTTGCTTCTGCATAAAACCGACGACAATTCTCTTTCTTTCTCGTTCTACTTGAAGGTGATGAGGAGGAGAGAAATGATGGAAGGGAGTGGGAGGGATGAGGGAGAGCATGAGAAAAGAGATGAAAGCAGTGCCGTTACTGGAGTTGCAGTGGCAGTTTGGCATGGGGAAGATAAAAACAATGTAAGAAAAAAAAATAAAAAAGGAAGAGATAGAAAGAGGAGAATTGTCTTGTCCAAACCAAAAATGGCATTTTCATCCATAAAATGGGTAAGTTATGGATTTTTGAAAAATATAACAGTCATGTGATATCGCATGTGAACGGTTTCTGTATAGARTGTTAATGGTAAGGGAGGTTTTAGGCAATTGTTAGAAATAATATTAAGGATGGTGCAAGACAATAGTTAAACAATAATGATAAAATTAGTCAATTAACTAAATCATAAGGATAGTTTAAGAAATTTGCCTTTTTATAAATTAGGGATTATGTTTGAAAACCGACATGACATGGGCTTTTGGGACTTCTTCCACGTGGTATTTTGGCACATGTGATGTGCCACTAAAAGGACGGGGTGAGGGCAATAGGTCCCCACTTTGCATCATTCTTCACCATTGTGAATCACCTTCAATGTTTATTTCCCTTCACTTCTCTATTTTGTTGAGGTTGCCACTACAAAATTTTTTTCTCCGAATTGTATTGGTCATGGCTCACACAAGAATCTCCCTCAAACTGTCCATCCCTTCGTCACATACGCCCATATGTTGGATACTACACAACTGCTTGCAAAGGTGGAAGAAGCAAAAGATAAAGACAAGGGAAAGGGTTTTTGGCCTCTGGTCTCGGTGGTAATGGGGGACGAGGGAACCTTCGATTTGATTGAGGGGTGAGAGGTGCTTTGCTTTTATGGGCATACAAAGAAGGGCATTACATTTCGATGCCATGAATCAAGAACAAAGGATGATTGGAAAGTACGACTCGGTATGACCCATGCTTTTGGCGAGTTGGGTCTTGTTGGCTTGCAGACCGAGCTGGGTCGTGCTTCCCTTTCCTGGGATATTTTGGGGGGGTTTGCTCGACACGACCCACGGTTTGAGCCCACGTGGGTCTGTGCCGTGTCATGTCGTGGACCTGGTTGGTCCGTAGGCTAAGCCTTGGGCCAAGTTGAGTTGTAGATTGGGCCAAGGCATGATATGTATATTTTTTAAAAATTGAAATAAATAATAAAAATTTAATGTAAATTAACAAAATAGACAAAAATTAAAAAAAGTCTTAAATTTTATTTTATATGAATTTTTCGCATGTTGGGTCACGCTGGCATGCGGGCCACACAACACACACATGGACCTGAAATCTTAGGCCTGGTACGACCCACGTTCTGTCATGTCAGGTCATCTCAAAATCGTGTCAAGCCGCAGGCGACAAGGCCCGATTTATACCTCTATCAACTGTTAGATAGTGTATGCCCTTAGCTCCAATCAGATTGATGTACTGATACATTCATTGTAAATGAATAAAAGTACATTATTGTTTCATGTTTAGAAAATACTTTTAGTTCTAGAATATAAAAAAGGTTAAGACTAGAAGGAAATGTCGAGAGTAATTAGTTCCTGCACAATGTGTATGAAACAACAAGAAAGATATTTGAGCAGACTCATTGGGTCAAACATCTAATTAGTTTGGAGAAGAGTAAGAAAGAAATTTGAGCTTTAAGGTTTATGAAGAATCATGAGAATGTCTTTTTTATACTGATTAAGGGAATATCAATCCCTATACCATATGTGTACCTATTTGATATTACAGTGTTTTGAAGGCATGAAGGTCCAAGTGGCCTTTTAATGTTATTTCTCAAGAGTAATTCATAGAGTCAAACATCTACTTGGTATAAGTTTAGTTGAGGGAATGAAGCATCCTTTGATACTGGTCAAGGGAGAGGGTTAGACCCTTACCATATATATCTACTAGATCCTCTCGGAGTTTAAATACTTAGAATGGACCAAGGTGGCGTTTTGATAGAGTTAGGTACCTACTTAGCCAAGAGATGGACACAAGATAGAAGAGGCAAAAAAAAAAAAATTGCCTTTTGATGCTACTTCTTCGGAGCTGAGCTCATAGAGTCATGCATCTACTTAACCAAGAGATAAACATATGACAGATAATGAAAGGGTCAAAATGGCCTTTTGATGCTACTTCTCAAGAGTTGAGCTCATAAAGTCATGCATCTACTTAGTCAAGAGATAGACATAGGACAGATAATGAAAGGGGTCAAAATGGCCTTTTGATGCTAYCTCTCAAGAACTGAGCTCATAGAGTCATGCATCTACTTAGCCAAGATAGGGGAACAAAAACCTAGAGTCAGAAGATAGTCATTTTAGTTGAGAGTTTCAGATTCTAATAATTGTAGTTTTGATTTTGATCTTAATTCCTATATTTTTTATCCTTAATTTTTTATTATTGTAGTTTGAATCTTAGATGAAACTTGTAGATTTGATTTGATTTGTTTTTTTTTATTTAATTGGTTTTTATTTTTTTATCTTACACTATTATTGTTATTTGACTTTGATTCAAGATTTTGAATCTTACTTGGGATCTAGATTAGACTTGGATAACATTTGGAAATCTGGGCCTAGGTGTTGCCTTCGGTGACCTTAGGGTGTTTTAGTGTATTTTAATGGAATAYCAAATCTTCTTTTTTGTTGTTTGGGTTAAAAGAGTTCAGGCTTCATTTTTTTATCTTACTTCTAAAGATGACAACCACATAGTGTAACACTCATGGTGTGCTAGTCATAATTACACTAAAGTTCATCTATCCTACTTTCATCTAAGGCTTCTATGTATGAGTATTTTAGGTGTGATGCATGGAGTTTTTAGGTGGGTTCAAGAATCAGAAGTTTTAGTCGAGTTGCTAGCCTTCAAACCTTCACCCATGGACAAGTGGACTATTTTGGTTGGTGGCTAGTTTGAATATTTTGGTAGAGCCTTTGAGAACCAAAGTCCAGAGGCAGACACTTACTATCATTCCCCTAATAGGTAAAATGAGACTAATTCTATTTACATGAGATTGTGTATGAATTGTGAGTGTTCAAACATGCAAGAAAAATGAATAGGAAAGCAACAAAGAACAAGGGGAGAATGCAACTACATGTTCAATTTTACAAGAAATCCTACAAGTCTCCAGGTGGTCACACTTGGGGATCTAATAGAAGCTAAGTTCTCTTAATGTGTGTGTGTGTTTTTTTTTTCAACTAAAACAAAGGAGAGGAAAGAGCAGAACGAGAAACAAATACAATTTACTCCTACCCAAAACAAGGCTAATCATATTCAATTATAAAGAAATCAAAAACTACAAATTTTGAGAGATTACCAAAGGAAAAGGGGGGGGGGGGAGAAAAAAAACAAAAAAGGGAAAGAATACACCCAATGTGTTGTGGTGGAGTATATGGTGCGATAACAGGGTGTGAGAAAGATAGACAGGGCGATTTCAGGTGTGATGTAGGCATTGTTAGGTGAGCTGTTGACGTTCTGGTGTGCGATGAGCAAGATTTCAGGTGTGATGAACATGTTCTGGTGTTATGAGCAAGTTTTCAAGTGTGATGAGCAAGTTTTCGGGTGTGATAAACATGTTTTGAGGTGCAATTAGCAAGTTTTCAGGTGCGATGAACAAGTTCTGAGGTGCGATCAACAAGTTTTCAGGTGTAATGAACAAGTTCTAAGGTGCGATGAACAAGTTTTCAAGTGTGATGAACAATTTTTCAGGTGCGACGAACATGTTTTGAGGTGTGATGAACATGTTCTGAGGTTCGATGAACAGGATTTTGGGTGCGATGTACATGTTTTGAGGTGCGATGAGTTAAACGTGAGCRTGATAAGAAGGTTCTGAGGTGCGATGGAGAGGTTCTAAGTTGCGATGAGAGTGTTTTGAGCTGCGATGGGAGGGTTTTGAGCTGCTATGGGAGGATGATGAAGCTTTGAAAGAGGTGATTTTGATGCTCTGGGCTGTAATAAAACTAAACTCAAGTGTGATTTTGCAGTTCTGGGTTGCGATGGGATTAAGAGGAGGTGTGATTTTGGACTTTTGGGTTGCGATGAGGCTCTAAGGAGGTGCAATTTGGGACTTCTRGGTTGCGATGAGGCTCTAAGGAGGTGCTATTTTGGACTTCTGGGTTGTGATGAGACTATAAAGAGGCATAATTTGGATTTTTGGGTTGCGATGAAGTTGCAAGAGGCTGTGATTTTAAAGTTCTAGGCTATAATGGGACTTGAGTTGCGATTTTGACAAAGGTGTGGTTCTAGGTGAAGCTTCAGCTGTGATTTTGGAATGGGAATGGCTTTGGGTGATTGCGCTAAGAGGGTCTATCATGCCCAACCTTCTTAAGGTGTGATTTTTGAATCACAATCCAACAACTTTTAATTTTTAAGCCTTACAACGCACAACAACTAAGTGCGAACTTGAGCCCAAACGTCTCCCTATAAAGGTCCTTAAATTTCCCTAGTGGATTCACCAGCTATGAACTCTAGGAAGCTCATGGCCTACTCAAAAATATGGAGTCGCCACCCATTTTTTAGAGGAAATGGGCCCTYATTTTCGGATTTGAAAAGTTCGATTTAAGTCTTTGATAGTGACTCCATTGTCTATGGAAAAGGCACACAACTTAGAGATTTTGGGTCYCAAGGGTTGGGAGAGGGAAGGAATTAGGCACCCCTCTCTCCAAGGTGTTGTAGCAGCCCAATACAAGAGTTATTCAGGCTCAATTTCTTTTAGAGAAAAATAGAAATGGCTGTAGGAATTTCTTAAATCTAGGGGAACATGCTTTCAACTTCTCCTAAGACTGATTTTGAAGTGATGTTATCGGGGCTTAGGTATTGATTTCCCTAAGACCCTCGCCTCTCTGCCTCTGTTMTCAGTCAATAAGAAATTGCAAACAATGATTGTCCAACATTTCAGAACCTCAAGCAACCCAGAAAAACTTAAAAAAGAATGGACATTACGAGAACTTTCCAGCAGTGGGAGCTTTCGTATGTACCTTGACGGGAACTTTCCAGCAGTGAGAGTAAGTTCAAAGAATCTTGAATGAGATACTAGGATGGATGGTGTGCTTTTTGGTTTCAAATCTTGCAGGTGAAACAGATTGGCGGATTTTAAGTTTGATCTTCAAGGACTTTGGGATTATAGAGGTTAGGAAAAATGCTCTTTTATCTTCTTCTTCTTTTTAGATCTCTCTCTTTTTGGTTTTCTCCTCTCATTCTTTTTTTCTTTCTCTCTCTGGAGGCCTCCCTCAGGTTTCCGCCCCCTTCCCCTTTTGAGGTCGAATTAGATTAGTATTTATAGAGAAAGAGAGGGGGTCAGGTTTGAATTTGTTCAGCTACAGTGATTGGGATTCAACAGAGTTTTTTTCACACAAATATGCAAAGATTATTCAAAGAAATAGATGCTCAGTCAAGCTTTCCTATTTGGTGAAACCTTTTCTTTTATTTGGGGGTGGTTATCATGGGTTTTGTGCATCCAATGGGAGCTTGGGGYGTGCCTGTCATGGCAGTCTCGTATTTGGGGTTGTCAGTGGCAGAAAATGTAAATTTGATGAACTTTTAAATRTTATTTTGTCTTTTCTTGGTTTTAAGTAGGGATATTTTGGGGGTTTTAGGCTTTTTTGGTCTATTAGGCTCTGTTTTATTGGTCCAAATGTACTAATGAGTCAAGAATGAGTCTGACATCAGCCATCACCCTTTTGAGGCTTCATGTTGGAACAAATGATATGGGAATTTAATCTGGTACGCCGAAATGGTATCTTTCTAGTTTAATGGTCAAACGGATTAATTTGGTCATGAAATTTGGTGTACTAGGGTTTTTTTGGGTCTCTAAACACAGTGGTTTTGATTGGACAAATAGGGTCAGGATGATTGAAATCTATGGCTGACAAGTTCAGATCAATAAGATTTACTGAAATATAATCTTTATTTGATGAAGGGTYAAACGAGGAATTTTGGTATGAAATTTGGTGGGTAAGAATTTTTTATCTTCCCGAATTTGATGGAAGTGATGTATCTTTGATCAAAGGTGTAGATTGACTGATTCAGTTTAGATCATGGTCTTAGCTTATGGTTTTTCAATCAACGAGAGGGCCAGATATGGAATCTTACTTTTTTAATGTTCAAATGGAGGTGTTTGGTTGTGAAACTTGACGTGTTGGGGTTTTTTTGGGTCTCTGAATACAATGATAGGGTCTGAAAGGTCATGAAGTTGGGATGACGGATGGTAAGCTTTAATTAATGAGATTTGCTAAAATAGAATCATTGTTTGATGAAGGGTTAAACGGGGAAATTTTGGGATGAAATTTAGTAGGTAGGTGTGGATTAGGGTGAGGAGTCAAGTGGATGGTTCTGATCTAAGAAAGATATGGCTGAGCTTGGTAATCATTTCAGGGCCATCAGAATGGGATCTTAATGTTTTATAGTTGGTTGTCAAAGATTCGTATTAGGATTCACTAGCTGATTGTTTCCTAGTGATCTTGGGGTATGTATATGTTGGATTTGATTTTGGAGGAGTTGGAATTTGAATATTGCATAAATTGGGGCTATTGGGAAGAAAGTGAATCTTTGAAGTTTAGTCATGAAAACTAATGTGTGACTAAGTTATAGTTTTCTAAGTCTGGGGATGATGTCTGATCGGACGTTGATGTTGATCTCAAAGTTCTTATTCATCCCGTGGGTTGTGTCAAAGGAAGGTATTTCGTGTTTTAGAAAGTTTCATACTAACTTGGTTGTGTTTCCAAGATTTTGGGGTCTGAGAGGAGGGTACAAAGAGGTAAGTTGAAGGGACCGAGCAAAAATTGGGTGCTAACAGCTTGGATCTTTGGGCATTTGGCTTTGAAGTCTAAAATATGCTTTCTTGTTGGGAGTGGGTCAACCACCTAATATGAGGATTGGGGGTGTATTCAAACTCAGAACTCCCGTAGTGGATGTAGTGCCATGATGATGATGATGTTGATGAAGATGAGACAATGCAATTGTAACAAAGAGATGTATGATTTGTAATGTAAAAGATGAGATAGTTGATGATTGCATTACTAATGAAAAGATGCATGATTTGCATGAGATAATTGATGATTGCATACATARTGCTTACCTGCGTTGAAACTCGGTATTTATATTGATGTTGTTGATTGTAATGGATATGCCTTGGAGATGTATGATGGAATAGATGGTGGTGATGGACTGTATGAGATGTTGACTTGTTAAAAATGATTGTTTTTGTTTTTGTTGTTAGGACTTTCTTGCCTTAAAAGCACTACATAAGTTATTGAATTGCTATCAGCATGTTGCATACAAAGAATTGATCCAAATTATTGACATAGAAGTTTAGTCATTCTTAAGACATATGTGTCACCCAAATCTGCCTAGGTCTAGGTCTTGTCATACGATTAGTAATTCATGATCTCTTTGATTTTGGATCACGTACCAAAGCTCATCATAAGTCACACCCTTGGATTTTCTTCCTCAGTTATTTGTAGCTTGTATAACTTCTACTTTGTGATCTAAGGATATTAACTTTCTTCCTTCATTGATCATGCCATTTGCTTTTTTATACCACATATTTTGGTTGGATGCCCTTTCAGGTTTTCAWCCAATAGGCTTTTTTTTTCTTTTGTTTTTTTGGCTTCTTCCTTGTTTTGTGCTCTATCTTCTACTTGAGCTGCCCTTTCAAGTTTTCAACTTAGCATGATAGAGAGATGTCAAAAAAGAAGCTGATCAGGGGCCCATCAGAAAGGGAGATCATGCAATGATCTAAGGGCATCATGGCAATGATGTGCATTCAGCCATGATGTTCGCAGAGAGCCACATAAGTCTAGACATGGGCCAAGTACTTATGGCCCATGAACGAATTTCATTCATTCAGCACATCACAAGCACAAACACATAAATTTATCCAAATCAATCAAAGCTTGTACAACCCTAATTAATTTAGGTTAACACACAATCATCCCATTAAAGGTCCAAAATTATCCAATAATTTCATCTTGGCATATAGGCTAAATCACAAAAAGCAGTTCAGCCCACATAGCAATCCATGCTGAAATGGGTTGATTTTGCTTTAACTTAACACAAATAGGGATTTCAAGGGAGGGTCGAATTGTTCCATGTAATGGGCCATCAAACCCTTGGCCCAAAACCGATTTTGAGCCACCAAAACATGACCCATGGGGTTGTTATCAAACCTCATCAAACCATAGGTTCGGCCCAACTAATTTGGACCAAACTAGGTCAAAGGGTTTGGTGTCCCAAACATGCAACAATTCACAAGAAAATGATCTGAAAATTTTCAGCCAAAATTGATAACCAACACAACAGATAAAAACAAATAACAAGTTAGGGCTGAAAGTGTGATGGTCTGAATCTGATCTGGACGAACTACAACCCTGCAAAAAACTGTTAATCGCAGATTGCAATTTTTCTACAAAACATTYTCCTCTGCGCACTCCAACAAGTCTTCTGATGTAAAAAAAATAGAAAACCCTAATTTTCTATTACTTAAATAAAAAAAAACCTAATACATTTTTCTAAAAAGAAAAAATTATTACAGACCAAAACATCAAATAATAAATTTCCCAGGTGCACAGATTTTGTCACCATAAAAGAATTCGATCTCCATCACACAATCAGCCCAAGAACCAAAGAAATCATGGTAGAACAATTCTAAATTATATCAGAATATAATCATAAAAATTTCATATAATTCACCCAAAAACTGAGAACTGATTTCTCAAAAAACTACAAACTGCTCAAATCGGCTAGACTAGTTCTATCGATTGAGCCTTGGTTCAGATTTAATCTTTTCGGTTCAAGATTGAACCTTTGTCTCTAATACCACTGAAGGAAGGTGAAATTCATCATATGGATGGCTGAACCATGCTAGTTTCAGAAAAAAACTGCATTTTTCTAGGATCGTTCTTGTACCGAAATCAAATCAGATTTGAAACCAAAAGGAGGAAGATGTATACCTGATACGAATTCCACAGATGTAGCTCACAAAGTGGTAGTTCACGCCCAAATCAAATCCCAAAACCAGCTTTCACTAAAGATGGCATAGCTTGGAATGAAGCCGGTTCAGCAATGCAGTTTTCACAAAACTGCAATCCAACTGTATGGATCGAACAAGGGAGATGAGCACAGTTTTTCTCTGCAATTTTCTTGCAAAATTCAGTGAAAGAACTGATCAAAATCAGTCCCAAGAATTGGAGATTGATCTAGGGTTTCTGGGTGACAAGAGCAGAGAGAGAACTGAAAGTAGAGAGTTCATCAGTATAGGCTCAAAATTGGCCCAACATTTAAATGATCCCTGAGTTCAACCATCCTATGAAGGCCCAAGGATAATGGACTTAAGTAAGATATAACCCATCAAGTAAATAGCCCTTAATGGTCTCTTACACTTAACCTCCCAGCGCACAATGATCAAACACTACTCGACAARGAAGGACCTCTTCCCTAATTGCAAGGTGCAGTGTTGCACTCTCTGCTCAGATGGGTCCCAGGAATTAAAACCTTTTTGCAAACTTTTTTTTTAAAATATGATATATATATATGTATATATATGATAAATATATTTTGCAAAATAAATCTTAAACATGGTTGAAATCCACTGCTGGCAGTTTTGGTTTCCATCAGAAAGAGTGGAGTCCCGATCATTCACTTTGTCCGACAAAGGGGCTGATCCTATTACTATGATTACCCCCTAAAGTGAATTCCAAACTGCTCCAACATACCTAGGTTTTGACCCCCAAAGGATCTCACTGATTGGCATATCAAAGATAGTCGGATCTAACACCCAGTGCAATATCGCAATCAAGTCCAGGGGTTATGTGYAAGTTTCTAGTTTTTCTCATCAGTCTACAAGGTCCAGGGCATAAATGGAAAATGGTTAAGGTTTATTTCTTCAATCAAACACACACTGCGTGTGCTTCAGGTCTATCCTTAGCAGTTGAGACAAGCTGCTCCAACTTATTTGGCAACACATTATTGYCATTCTTGGTAGGATAAACTCTCCAAGTCTATCCAACGGCTAAGAACATTCTAAACTAACATGAGTCCTCTAAGTGTCCAGTTTAAGGGGTAATTTTCATAGAAACATACCAATGACAACATGAAATAATTATGTACTTTTATTCATTTACAATAAATATATMTGTACATCAATCTGATTGGAGATAAGGGCATACGCTGTCTAATAGATTCAACAACAGAGTTTTCAACAAAACTACAACCCAACTGCTTGAATCGAACTAAGAAGGTGAGACTGAAATTCCTATGAATTTTTCTTGCAAAAATTAGAAGAAAACTGATCTCTATCAATCCTTGAAAGCCTAGGTCGTGATAGGGTTTCCTAGAAGACAAAAGAGAAGAAGAGAAAACAAAAGAGTGGTTTTCTAGTCTGGTTTTCCCTCTTCTTCTTTTATCTCCTTATGGACCACTCTCCTAATCAAATTAGGAGATTATCCAGATCTAATTTGGATCTGAACTCTATTAAGAGAAAAGCCTTATCCTCTTAAGAGGATGGGTGCTCCATACCCATTTCCAAACCCAGATTTGACATAGAGCACATGACAACTTGACAGYTTTCTTAATCTTATTAATTATGGGCATTAGGCCAATTTCCTTTAAAGTCTAATGACCCAATATATAGGCTTTATTTGAGTGGCGCGGGACTACACAATAACCTCAAATAAGTCCACTTGGGTTCATCCCAACCTCTATGAAAAGGCTTAGTTGAATTTATTGCTAATCACAGTGAACCCCAGAGCACATCACTTTGGGTTCAATATGGTCCCAACATTTACACCTAAATGATTCTTGAATTTAGCTATCCTATGAAGACCCAAGGAAATAAACTTAAGTAAGATAAATCCCATCAGGTATTCAATTTTGTAATGGTCTCTTACACTTAACCTCTCATCCCATAATAATCAAACACTGCCCGATAGGAAAGAACCTTTCCCCTGGCTGCAAGATACAGTGTCACGCTCTTTGCTTGAATGGATCCTGAAAATTAAAATCTTTTGCAAAATTTTTTCATAAAACATAATATATATCGTATAAATATACTTTGCAAAACCAAATCTCAAACATAATTGAAATCCATTGTCGGCAGTTTAGGTTTCCATCAAAGAGAGTGTAAGTTCTATTATTCACTTTATTTCAGAAAGGGGTCGATCCTATCACTATGATCACCCACTTAGATGAATTCTTAGACTGCCCCAWCATACCCATGTTTTGATCCTTAATGGATCTCACTGATTGGCATATCAAAATAGCTCAATCCAATACCTAGTGCAATACCATATCAAAATAGTCCAATCCAATATCAAATTATTTGGGTTCAGTGTTTCATCCAAGCACACATTATATGTGCTTTAGGTGTAACCCTAACAGTTGAGACAAGCTGCCCCAATTTCTTTGGTAGCACATCAGTGTCAACCTTGGAAGAATTAATTCCCCAAATCTATCCAACGGCTGAGAACATTTTAAACTAAGACGAGTCTCATAAGTGTTTAATTTAAAGTGTAATTACACAAAAACATACCAATATCAACATGAAATAATAATGGACTTTCATTTATTTACAATAAATGTATTTGTACATCAATCTAATTGGAGCTAAGGGCATACACTCTCTAATAGTTGGTGGAGTTCCAATAGGAGTAATGAAAATGCTAGGATCACAAAATTCCTTTTGTTCACCCAGGAAATTAATGGAAGTATCGAATTTTTCCCCTGCATTTGCAATAGGTCTCAGTAAGTAAGAATGTTGCTATCAATCAAATCTTGAAATGCAAACTTTAACTGCCAATAATGGTCGGTGGTGTGACTGGGCCCTTAAGTATAATTACAGTAAGCATTTTCATCATAATTTATAGGCTTGGGCTCTCGTGGAGGTCTCCATATAAGGAACTACAAAAATCCTCCTTGAACTAAAGTAGGGAGTAGTTGAGAATGAGGACATGGCAAAGGGGAAAGCTTTCTTTTTTCGTTTCAAGGAGACTACTGAGTGATTGGGGTTATAGTAGGCAGATGATATGTTTGTGCTTGTGCGGGTAAGGGATTATATGTCTACTTGGGGGCAGTCTAACTGATTTGAGAAGATCCAGGATAGGCTACAACTTTGATACTTTTTGGATAATGGGCTTGAGGCATCTCAGAGTCAAAAGTAGATATAGTTTGTACTTCATTCTCTTCTTGATGATTAAGAGGGGGTTTTCCAAGCAATGATAAATTTCCCGAGATCATCATCGGATTAATTCGACCTTGTACAATCAATAAGGTATGATATGGATCCTTCAATGTCTTAATGAACAACCTCACCATCTCTTCCTTTGGCATTAGGTGCCATAACCTAGCTATCATTTCACATCATCGATATACATAATCCAAGAAACTTTCTCCTGACTTCTGAGTAAGAGACATAAAATCTGATCGATCAAGTGCAAACTCCATGTTGTAAGAAAACTGGTCTAAGAATGATTCTGAAACACCTTTCCAAGTCCTTTTCTTTTCATCTACCAAATTTGCAAACCAAGTTCTAGCACTCCCTATAAGTCTCTTTTGGAACATCTGAATGARTAACTTTTCATTTAAGCCGTATTAAAACATGTCACCACAAAAGATCTTCAGATGGGTTCGTGGGCATCCCTTTCTATCATACTTTTCAAGGTCTGGCATCTTAAATTTAACAAGCAACTTTGCATTAGGGTACAGACACAACTCTTTGAAATCTGTAACTCCCAAGTTCCAAACCTCTTTCAGCCTCTTCAACTCATCTTTCATCTACTCTAATTCAATCATTAGGAAATCTTGGAGTGGTGACTAAATGGCAGTCATATTCAAATTCTTTCCTCGACTAATGAGCCTGTTTGGTTCCCATAGTATAGATAAAGGGAGACAACCAGTATGTTGTTCCTAGCATAGGTGTAGAATTTTGGGTTGAAGAGGGTCCAAAGGCATATGATGCAAGATAGAATAATGCTTGGGTTCCCATGACGGGAGCAAATTGAGTAGTTTGGGATTTCTTAGCTTGCAAATTAGCCAACTTAACAGACATATCATTCAATTTTTCTTAGAGATGGAGGTAGCCACTTTAAGGGACATGAGTCGGTACTGTTGTCTCTGAATTTGGTGGGACTGTCACTTAGGTGATGCAATCAGCCTTAGGAAGGATTTGAGACATGGTAAAGAATATGGGTTGAACCGCAAAGCTTTCGAAATTCCAAATCTTCGAGAATAACACTTCTTAAAAAGGGACCTTAATTAGATCATCACACATCATAATCTCATATTTTGCTTATTATTCTATGACCTACCTTAGGCATCTTCTTTTTCTCTCTTTTTTTTTTCTATTTTTTCTTCTTTCCTTCTTTCCTTCTTTTTTCTCCATTTGTATATTATTATTATTATTATTATTATTTTAATTTCTCTATTTTCTTTTTTTTTAATATTTTTCTTGGTTTGACTTTCTTATTTTCCCTTGCATACATCTTCTTTTTCTTTATTTTAACTTTTATTTCATTTTCTTTATATTTTTTGTTGATATTTTCTCTCATTTTTATTGATTTTTTTTGGTTTGTTGATTCTAGCTTGCCTAAAAGACTTATTCTCTTGGGGAACTCCTCTATTCTCTTGCTTTTTCTTGGATTTTTTCATTTTTTTCTTTTAGGTATTTTCATTTTTCCATCTATTCCCTATTATTATTATTGTTGTTGTTGTTGTTGTTGTTGTTATTCCTACTCTTTTTTTTTTATATCTTAATTGCCTTGGTTGACCCTAGACATCTTGAAATATTGTTGGCCCTTCAAGGACCTCAACAACAACTGTCGACTTTCTTTAGCTAGATACCAAAGCACTTAAATGAATTGAGGTCGCCATATTACAATGTTTCTCCAGAGGATGTTTCGGCCTTATCAAGGTTGTCTTCTTCCAACATGACACCTGATGTTGATCTAAATCTCACTACAAGAAATATGACTTTTAGCTACAAACAAAACCATAGTTGAATGTTAGAAAAATCGTAGCTAGCTATATAGCTATGGTTTAGCTACAAACAAAAAACTATAGCCTATGTTCACGTGGCTATAGCCTACAACTACAGTTAAACAAATCTGTGGTTATAGCACATCTATAGCTACTGTAGTTGTCCATGAATAGAGGATGGATGCAAACCATATGAGCCTTTAGCCATGGAACAAACTGTAGCTAAAAGATGCATATAGCCATGGTTTTTTGTAAATCGTAGCTATTATTCAAATCTATAACCACATATTTTTCGTAAACCATAGCTAAAATCTTTTATTTATAGCTACAATTTGTTGCAAACCATAGCTAAATGCACCACCTATAACCATGTTTTTTTCTGCAAAACCGAAGCTAAATACTTCAACTTATAGCTATGGTTTTTGAAAAACTGTAGCTAAAATGTGCAATATAGAGCTACAATATGTTGCAAAACCAAAGCTAAATATGCCACTTATAGCCACGATTTTTTTTTTGGCATAATCGGAGCTAAATACTTTAACCTATATCTATGGTTTTTGACAAATTGTGACTAAAATGTATGATCTATGGCCACGTTTGTAGCAAAACCGTAGTTAGATATATTCAATCTATAGCCACGATTCCAATAAAGCCGAAGCTAAATGCATCAACTTATAACTACAGTTTTTGATAAACCGTGGCTAAAATCTGAAATCTATTCAATCTATAGCAACGAATTTTTTGAAAAAAATAGCGATAAAATACTTGTTTCATTCATACATACCCCATAGCTAGTTGTTCAGATTAAAATAATAAATTAGTGCTAATTGGAACCACCACCTTAAAGCAATACCTGTTTCATTCATACATCACATGTAAATTATATAATAATTTTTAATAAATGGTTATATTACTATTATAAGAAATTATATTCAATGTATAATTTGAATACATCCATTGTTCTACAAAAAAGAAATATATTCATTGTTTAAAATGTATTACAAATGTCAAATTTTCCTCAATACATGTTAAAGTCTATAATAAAAGAAGTATCCACTCTCTCCAACAAGCTTTAAGAGTCATTCATTGCATGCTTAACCTACAAWGAAAAACAAACAAAAGTCAGAACAAAGATTATTTTGATGGTCTAATTAAATATGCAAAAAGTGAAGGAAACTACGTAATAAAATTCATTAGTAGTTTGTCAATGCAAAATAAATTTTGAATTTCTAATTGAGTTTGGTGTGCTTGTTTAACTACTTTATGAGAAAGGTGGAAAATAGATTGCATGGAGGTTACAATATTGATTTCAAGTTTCTTTAATTTCAGTTGTGTTTTTCAAATTTAGATATTTCTTTATAATGCWAGACATTTTAAGAAAGATAACATGCACCAAATTCAGAYGAAGTGAAATGCAAAGGTGATTGTTGAGAGAGTGGGGAAAGGTGAAAGATGGAAGACTTGAAGAAATTTGTGGATGTGGAAGTAGGTCAAGGACAAAGGAAAAGAGAGTCGATGGGGAGTGGAGTTAAAGATGTTTTATGAGAAGATAACATTGACTAGGGAAAGCGAATATTGATCGGCTTACAGATTGACTAATGGAAATTGAGAAATCTTTTGGCCTTATCCTTTTTTGGAGGGAAAGGATAGTGAAGAAGCCAATTGAATACTTTGAAAAAATAGAACAAAAGAAAAGCAAATGGGGAAGGGGGTAAGGTTTGGGAGTAAGTAAGTGGAGGAAAGAAAGTTTAAATTGAAAATGGAGTCTTGGTATCATGGTCATTTAGGCATCACCTATTCTTGATTTATAAAATTTTGTCAAGTTATTGATTATGGACTTTAGAATATCCTTGGGGAAGTTTGGGATTTCAAAGTTGTAGTTTGGTTAATCTATATTGAATTGTTTTTATGTCGATCTCCATGCACTTGCATCTTTAGTTAAAATCCYCGTGGTTCTCTTCTTTGCATTATTTGTCCTCCCTTGCAGCAATCTCGCAATTGTTGCCCATTTATTTCCATGAATTGCATGTGATGAAGGGCTTACGCTGCATGTTGAGGTCAAGTTGATTACACCACCATAGCCAACAAGACTTGCCAGACCGCCTACATTYTACATATTTGACATTGCCGGGTAATAACTCCATCAACTATCACCATTGAAGTACAAAGTATAACTAACATCAGAAGAAAGGAAAAAGTACATTGCAGCCAATTCCAAAACTTTGAACTCCACAACAACCCTACACAATTCAAAATGATAAACACTCCCACCCTAAAGCATCAATACCTACTCGTGAGTTGGCATCAATTCTGAGCTGACACCTACCCTAACTGTATAGTGGGGCTAAGAATTCTTAGCATGTGCTGAACAGTCATTCTCCCTAATATTTAATGACTTCTCAAGTTCTAGGAATGACACTTTAAGCCTGACTCGATATGCGGGAAGTAGATGGGAGCTGATTTGAAAGGAAGACTAACATTTACATGCCTTCCAAATAATGAGTATAAAGCAAATGCATCACTATCAACATCGTCAATGACCCAAGGAACAAAGACAAACTTGATCAGAGGTATCAGGATTAATGTATATAAAACAAGTGATAATGCTCCCAGAACACCTTCCTCATAGGAGATCTGTTAGACATCACACTAAAAGTATATGATGGACTTGCATTCCAACATCACCMAAAAGAARCACTGCAGGAAAATGGGGCTATAGCTACTGTACTTTAGCTACGGACATCAAAACCATACCTAAAAGTTGGGCTATAGCCATGGACATCTTCCTATCCGTGGCAAAAAGTTGAGCTTTAGCTGCGGTCATTCTGTCCGTAGTTAAAAGCAGTTTGTCCGTAGCTAATAGCTACCTAYAACCACGATTTTTAGGCATCTGTGGTTACAAGTTAAGCTGACCTATTACTACGGTTTTTTGTTCATGGYTAAATACCACTTTCTTTGTGGCTAAAAGCTACTTATAGCTATAGCCACAAATTGTAGTTATCCATGGTTATAACTATGAAATTGATCTTTAACTACAACAATCTTATTCATGGCTAAATAACACTTGTTGCGGCTAAAAGCTATTTATAGCTATAGCCACGGATTTTAATTATGAGTAGCTATAAGGTCATATAAATATGATACCATAAATGTTTAACAACCATACCCTTGAGGAACAAAATATATTTGGAAACTATTCAATAAATTGATTATAAAATAGTATACAATATTTAAGAAATAAGAAATATATTAAATATTAAATAATGAATAAATTGATAAAAAATAGTAAACTAGCAAATATTTATTGTAATGGTTAAAAATGTAATGTATGAAAAACTAATAAATAATAATGATATATTATTGATTAAAGATACTAAGTATTTACTAATTACTATTAATAGTTGAGAAATTATTAAAATAAATATACATGACTAATAATTAATAAAATATTATTAATTCATTACTAATGAAAACAATAATAATTAATGGTTACTATTTCATAATAACTAAAGATAATAACTTATAAAAATACAAATGCATATTTCAATTATTATGTAACTAATTAAAAAATAATCATAAAAATTAATTTAATTATTTAAATAAATTATTAATGAGTATCAGATAATTATTTGATAATAAATTATATATGACTCCTCATTTATAATTAATTAATTAATAGTAAACTAATAGTTAATTATTAATGAGAAAATACAATTTATTATTAATTAGTTAAATATAATTAAACTAAATTATTAGCAATTTCATAAATAAATGATTGATAAATTAATAGTTATAAAATATAAATAAAAATCAATAATTAATAATTAAGTGTGGATTTAATATTAATAATTAATAATTAATATGGTCATGTTATGGAGATGACCATATCAAGGGTAGTCGTAGAATTATAATGCCCAATCTAATCCATTGCAAAAAGTTCTTTAGTGTTTTTTCATAACTTTTTAGCAATTCAATGCTAATTTCAGCACAACCAAACTAACTCCTAAGTCATATAAGTATGGTTCTGAATACAAGAACAAGTCAAAACTTGTTGACCAACCCTTGCCCAATTCAGTCATACCCCTAACTCTATTTTCTCCAAATAATTGGCCAAAACTATCCACTTTCTTGGTGCAACATGGGAACTAATGAACTAGTCCTATTGGATGTTCCTTTTCCTTTTTTCCTTTTTTATTTTGCATAACCTTTTTTCCATCTACGTGTTCTAAAGTGCTAARGTCACCTTATCTGCTCGCTATTTTTTATTAAAACACCTTTTTTTGGCCTCAAATCCTAATTTTTACATTGAAATTTTAAAAATATAATAAAAAATATATATTATAGTAGAATATATTTATGGGTCCTAGGCCTGAATTAGGGCCACAAATTTTAGGACCAAGCATAAGCTAATACTTTAAGTTTTCCATTGACCACAAATTATAGATAATGTATACATATATACATATGTTAATTTATGTTATATCATCCAAGGTTTTAAAAACCAACCTAGAATTGAAACTACTTTAATCACTAGTTTCCAAGTCATTGGTTCGACTATCCAGTCCAAACAGATTGGATGTGACAATTTAAAAATAAAAAATGGCCTAAAATCGTTGTCCAGGTCAAATGAGTAATGGTTCAATTCGGCCATTACTGGTCAACAGGTCGTTGACTAAAAGCCTATTTATCAATGTTTTTCAGTCTACCATTGACCCAAATAGTCAAACTGCTCGAACCATCACCTGACTAGGGGTGCTCATAAAAAAATAAAAAACTGAATAAAACTGAGGAAATTGAACAAAAAAATCCAACTAAGTGAAGCAAACAGTTTGGTAAATATTTAAAATACATCATTATATTACCTATATAATATACATATTTATAATATATTATATTTTACATATTTATATATTTCTTTATGATAATATTATAAATATAAAAAAAACAAAAACCAGTGGACCAGTTTAGTTTCAAAAATATGCCCACGGTTCGTAAGCACCCCTACACTCGACTCTCTTTCTTCAGTCTAGTTTTCCCAATTGAGCTGAGCCAATCCAAAGTCAACTCAAGAATGGAGAACTATGATTTTCTCAATTAATTATAATACTATTGTAATTATCAAAATTGTCAAATTTTTATTAGTTAATTTTATTTTTATTAAATTAACAATTTTAAATTAAAATGAAATGAATACTAAATTGTTACTAATTTTGTTATATTAATCAATTTAAATATAACTTTATAAGTTATTGAATTTTATTAATAAAATTATTAATTATTTTTAAAATGTTAGATTTATTATTATTTATTAATTAATATAAACATAATTTATAATGAATATGATTATTAATATTTGTAGTAAGTCCTAACTATAACTAATCATTTAATTATTTTCTAAACTTAATTGTAAATTTTAGAATTTGTTAACGCGTTCAAAAAATTCCCACCTTTGTATTTTCTCTTTCCCTCCCACCCACTAAACCAATCTATGCTTCTCTTTCACTATTTCTTTCTTTCTCTTACCTTTCATTTTGGAACTCTTTCCTCTCCATCAATCAACCCAACAGGCCTATCGGTTAAAGTCCTATATTGCCCTATTCCACTCTAAACACTCTTCCCCACCAACCTGCAAGCTAAAGCCCTCCATTGCCTTGAACCCCTTTGGAGTATTCTTTGTTCCTTGTTTCTTATTTGTTTCCTACCTCCCACAAAACCCTCTTCTTCTCCATTTAGCTGACCCACATAGTCCTCCATTATGCTAAGGTTCCACAGCTAGCACCCATCAACAATCCATTGGTCATGATTTAGGTAACCAACAAGCAATAGTTTCAAGTATGAATTCCTTTCTTTCTCTCTCTCCATCTCTCACGAAAAAACTGTAACATATTCTTTGTTTTATGATGAAGAAAAGATTTTTTGTTTCTCTAGATACTGATAGGCCCCCAATTAACCTTACGTATGCCAGGAAGGGGAAAGGTCAGCTTTCGGCTAAGGGGGTAAATAATTGAACATGGGGGTAATTATGGCTGGAGGGAATAAGGAGAGTCTTGAGGCATTTATAGCTATGTCAATTAGGAATAAGAAGAGTGTGGGCATTTATATCTTGGCCAGCTGGGCATTTATTTAGGGAGTCAGCTATGCTGTAAGAAGAGTATAAGAAGGGGCTTTGGGGGATGGGGGAGGGAGGCTATTATTGAGTGAAGAATACTATGAGTGATTGGGAGAGCCGGCGGTCTCTCGAAGAACCGACCAACTGTTAATGTTCTTCTTTTCTTCTGAATGAATACCAGTTCCTTTGTTGATGTTCTAGTTGTGTGAATTCTGCTGTGTGTCTGAGATTTGTGTGTCAAGTTTCTGGGGCATATCAGTGGTACAAGAGCGCATCTTTCCTCGGCCATGGTGATAGCTAAGGAAGTGGCATCACAGGTGGAGGGTTTTGAAGAACACTTGACTTCTCTGCATTCTGAAGTGGATGGCTTGCGTGATGAGATAACAGCTGGACTTTCGAAGATCTCGTCTCTGGAAGGAAGCGTTCAAGATCTGGTGAGACGTTTTGATCTGTTGCTTTAGCAACAGGCCTATTCAGCTCCTTTGTCTACGACTGACATTGCTCCTCCTTTAGTCGCATCGAGTTGTGCGGCTGACAAAGGGAAGAGTGCGGCATTTCCGACATCTTCCTCGATGCCGGTGCCGGAACATACTCCTGATTCACTTCCTCGGAAGTTGGAGTTACCTAATTTTGATGG
>NW_010729537.1:78981-89964 GCF_000365185.1 Nelumbo nucifera
TGTCCAGTTTAAGGGTATTACACAGAAACATACCAAGGGAACATGAATCACATATGTACTTTATTCATTTACAATAAACTCATAAAATACATCATTCTGATTGAAGCTAAGAGCATACAAAACTGTCTAACAAAATGTTCATTTATTTATTAATGCTTTAGGTTCAATAACACATAGTCTGACCATGTCTTCAATTCATCACTCCCACCATGTTTCCTCTCAAGTGACTTATTAGAAGTCAAAAATTCCTTTCAGCCTCTAGGACATTTTACATCAATAGAAATGTCTTTTATATAGTCATCGGGGGTCTGCCTGATTTGTCAAAAATTTCTCCCTCAGAGATGCTGCTTGTCTCAATTGGACAGAATAAGATAAACATGACAGCAAAGATAATGAAGAATGATAGAAACAAAGGACGAAAGCACAAACCGAGGATATGAGCCCCATCTTTCCAGAATGCAAGACACATAGCAGCAGGTAGATCAATGTGTGTGTATGGACAACCCCATCTTCCTTTGATCTATTATGGTGCTATGGTGTAATGAGATGGCAATTTCTTAATTTTAAACGAAGCAAGCCAAAGGTAGAGCTCCTAATTTTGACAACGACGGTCTAGCAAACTTCACTATGAAGATTCTTTGCTCACTATTACCACCTCATATTCTCGTTATCCAAAATCTAAGGCTGTTGTGTGCTTGGCATGCTTTCCCACAATTAATTTTGATAACTTTTCTAATTTTATGAATCACTTTGAGTTTGAATTTATGAATTTCATATTGGAACTAATTTTGTGTTGGGCTTACTACAAGAAAATGGGTCTATAGCTACTGTAGTGTAGCTATGGACATAAAAAAATCGTGGATAAAACAAATTTTCTTACTTTATCCTAGTTGCATCATTATCATGCCTCTTGAATCTTGTGTTTTAAATACAGAGTAATTTTCTAGTTATTTGAGCCTTTCTATTTGATGTAGTTAATTTTCATGTCTATTGTTTTGCTTCTATGTATAGAAAATTGAGGAAGCTGCAGAAAAGGATAAAGAAAGTAAGCTTGTTCTACTGGTATTAGAAATCGCCTTGATCTTGCTTCTATGTGTAGAAAATGTGAACCGGAAAATTTTGTTAAACCTGTCTTTCCCAAGTAAGTCAGAATTACTACCAAAAAAAGGAAGRCAACATTTTCTTAAGACTAAGTTTGGAAAAGAGTGCAATTACAAATATGTACAGTGCAAATACAAGGTTTATAAATACTATATATAAGGTTTTGCACTATTTGTATTTGTACTCTTCCCAAATTGAGCATAAGAGATACGAATACAATTATATAGAGTGGAAAACCTTCTATTTTGTMTGTATTTGTATATGTACTCTTTCTAAATTGAATGAATTGGAACAATTTTGCCTTGCATGAAATCTCCACAACACAAGGGACCTTGTTGGAACTCAGAACTAAGTTGTATATGGAGAAGTTTCAACTTCTTTGGTTCCTTGGAGTTTTACCAAAATTGATGTAATTATGCTAACAACTAATTAATTATTCAAAATGAAGAAGGCAACTCTAGAAGCTCCTGGTAACTTGGTCCTCTCATCACACTGATCTATGATATTCTTGCAAAATGTTAATTACCCCTCTCACATTCTAAGGTTTATTATTAGCTTCCTTMGAGATTTTGATTCCTTACGCTAATTCCCAACACCTTAGAAGCAGAAAATTTAGGGGCCACTGTTTACGTTCAAAGAACCAACAATGAGAGTTATAAAGAATTAAGTTCTTTCAAAGCAATAAATTAACCCTTTTTAATGGTTGCACTGATACGATGATGATGGTCACTGGACACTTGGCAATACTTCATAGCTACAGGTCACTAAAGGTGCTGCTGCTTTGTTTTTAAGCTTTAGATTGAATGATAGGTGGTGGGTTGCACAGCATCTTGTACGTTTTTGAGGGGCAGACTATGGACTGGTCTATGGATTGGTGCAACGCTGTATGTAGCCACATGCTATTCTGGTGCAATGCTGTGTGTAGCCACATGCTATGAGACAAGCCAGGATTCTGCACATTTTTTTTTCAGCTTCCTTGGAGTTGACTATGGACTGGTCTTTTCTCATGTGGCATGTCCTATTGGTTGAGAATTTGAGACTACGTTGCACTTTAGTAGCCTTTACTGGGGAATTGAGATTTGTCAATGGGCTCTGAATAGTCCCCTCTTGGCTCTTACAACCCTAAAGAAAGAAAGATCAGACTCTGAATAGGCCTACTTTTGTAGCCCTAGGTTGAGATTCAACACTATAAAAAATAGTTGACCTTGGTGAAAGAGAGCTGTGGACATACTGGGGACAGATCAAATCACAACTAGGTTGATACATTTGACCCAAGAGATATTCAGCAAATTACAAAAACGAGAATAAATCTTGAACACCTCTGTGCAACGCAAGAATAAATGCTCTGAAGTTTCTCTGCTACTTCCACAGAACATACATGCATCAGATTGAACTGCCATGCCTCTTCTTAACAAATTGTACAAATTGTCTCTGATTAAGCACCTGTACAGGCAATTGCCTGTACAGGGACTTGACCAAGAATATTCCAGAACTCTCCCACTTCCAGCTCCTCGAATCCTCTAGATCAGGACTCCAGAGAAACATGTTGAGCAAATTGAATAGAGAAGCCATCTCTTCTATTTCCCTGTCATTCAAACTTCTTTAGAAAGTTGGACTCCAGGCAGGTAACCCTTCAAAGATATCATAAGAACCAATGACTTTTATTACTCAAATTTTGAAATCATGATAGAGCATGATGGTGGGACAAGATTCATGTAGCTGACCACAAATACATCGGATCAAGACTGGGTTGAGTAAGCCTTGGATATTCCTTGTTCTAAAGCAGTAATTTTGAACTTCAGAAATAAGGGCTCAATCTCAGCCCTATATGTTGATATAATGTGAGGGACTCAATAAAGAAAATGACAAATCCAAGCCAATAAAGAATGCTTTGAAATTTTACGTTTTGAGAAAAAGACTCAACATATACACTTCGTGGGGCTCAAATTCTCCAAATTAAAAAAAGAAAGAAAAAGAAAAATCTCCAGGAAAAAACAACAACATTGATAAATACCTCCTAAACAATAAACGGATATTAGGATATAGCAATGCCATATTGTTGAAACCTCCACCATTGACTGGGCTAATGGATCAATTATAGCACTAATCAGCAGAAACAAACAAAGATACTCACTTACCAGAATATCCAGATCCAAAGATACTGTGGTATATGATAACAAGTTTAATTGGGTTGATCAGAAACCTCCAGATCGACATCAGCGACACCCTCCAACAAACTAAAAGCTACTCATATGAGATCCAGAGTAATAACTCCAAATGAGAATGAAGAACCCATCTAAGAAAGACCCTTGTTTATAATAACCAAAATCCAGATTATAAAGAAAACACATTCCAGCCAGAAAATGTGTCTTTCTAACTTAGTGTCACTTTATTGAAGGATAGTTTTGTTTTTTCTTCCCAAAGTTTTTCGAAGTGAGGTGAGTTCATGAAAATGCAACATTAACAGAGTTCTTCAGAAAAGGTAAAGTTTGTCAACTAATAGAAGAAGTTTTAGTAAATATCCAAAACTAAAGGGAAGTTTTAATAATTCTTAGATAATTATTTTATTCAGGGGGAGAAAAATTGAAAAACAAATTGAATATATATGGTTCTGTTTGTTGGTAGTGCAAAAAGGGGAAATCATAATAATTCTTAAATAATTTAAACAGAAAAAAATAAGGCTCTATTTATTTGTAGTGCAAAGCTGAACATGATACAAATTATTTTCACCCATTGAAGCAAAATATACTCCTCCCACTTTCATTTTAATCCTCCTAAACAAAAATACCTACCTCCCACTTTCATTTTCCTTCATACAAAGCAGGGATCATTGTTAGATAGTGTATGTCCTTAGCTCCAATCATTGATGCACAGATACATTTATTGTAAATGAATAAAAGTACATTATTATTTCATGTTAATATTGGTATGTTTCTGTGAAATTATCACTTAAAGTGGACACTTATGAGACTCGTGTTAGTTTAGAATGTTTTCAGCCATTAGATAGAGTTGGAGAGTTTATCCTACCAAGGCTGACACTGATGTGCTACCAAAGAAATTGGGGCAGCTTATCTCAGCTTCTAAGGTTAGCACATGTAGTATGTGTATGGTTGAAACACTGAATCAGAACCATTTTCCAGTTATGCCCTGAACCTTGGAGATTGATGGTCAAAATTGTAAAGTTACACACAACTCCTAAACTTGATTATGGTACTACACTAGGTGTCAGATTGGGCTGTCTTTAATAAGCCAATCAGTGAGATCCATTGAGGGTCAAAACCTGAGTATGCTGGGGTAGTATGAGAATTCACTTAAGTGGATGATCATAGTGATACAATTGGCCCCTTTGTCGGACAAAGTGAATGGTTGGGCTTACACTCTCTTTGATGAAACCTAAACTGCCGGTAGTGGATCTCAACTATGTTTTGAGATTTGATTTTGTATATATATATATATATATATATGTTATGTTTTATGAAAAATATTTGCAAAATGTTTTCATTCCCAGGATTCATCTGAGCAGAGAGTGTGACACTGCACCTTGCAACCGGATGAGAGGTTCTTTCCTGTTGGGTAGTATTTGATCAGTATGGACCGAAAGGTTAAAATGTAAGAGACCATTACAAGGCTGATTACTTGATGGGCTTTATCTTACTTAAGTCCATTATCCTTGGGTCTTTTCATAGGATGGTTGAATTCAAGGATCATTTAAGTATAAATGTTGGGCCCGTTTCGAGCCCATAGTGATGTGCTCAGAGGTTCGTTGTGTTTAGCATTGAATTCGGCCAGGCCTTTTCACAAAGGCTAGGTAGAACCCATGTGAACTTATGTGAGTTCATTGTGGGGTCCCACGCCATATGAATTAGGCCTAAGTTGGCCATGCAACACTCTTGGGTCGTGAGCCTTATAGTTGATGGGCCAAAGCCCATAATTTTGTCATGTAACATGGGGTGAATCTGGGTATGGAAATGGGTATGGAGCACCCATCCTCTTAAGAGGATAAGGCTTATCTCTTAATAGAGATTGCAGTTTGGAAATGGGTATCAATTTGTASACTGCAAGTTCGTAGGGATGCAATTTTTGTCCAGATTGGATTTGGACCATCACACTATCAACCCTAGTCCTTTATTTTTGTTTATTTGTTGCTTATTTGGTGTTTTGATTATGAATCATAAATGGGAATTTCAGATCATTACCTATGTGAACTGATGCATGTTTTGGACACCAAACTCTATGCCGATTTTTTGGTCCAATGTTATTGCGTCAAACCTATGGTTTTTTGGGGTCTTATCACAGCCCCTTGGATCATGGTTGAAGTGATCCAAAATTGGTTTTAGGCCAGGGATTTGATGGCCAATTGCATGGACCAATTCGTTCCTCACTTGAAAACCCCTTTTATGTTAGATTAAAGCAAGACTAACCCATTTCAGCATTTATATGGGTCGAACTACTTTTTGTAGTTTAGCCCATATACCAAGATAAAATTATTAGATGTTTTGGTCCATTGATGGGTTGATCATGTGTTAATCTAAATGGATATAGGTTTTACAAGTTTTAAATTGATTTGGATCAATTTTGTGTGTATATGTGATGTGTTGAATGGATGTGATTCGTTCATGGGCCATAAGTGTTTGCCCCATGTATTGATTTATGTGACTCTCTACGGACATCATGGCAGAATGCACATCATTTCCGTTATGGCCATAGATCATTGCAAGATCTCCTTTTTCAATGGGCCCCCTAAATAGCTTCCTTCCCAAGAGAAACCTCGCGAGAACCCTAGCCCATTAAGGGCCCATTTGAATTTGACTTTATGAAAGTCAGTAGAAGCCACTATGGTATGACCTAAATCTAACATAGGGACTGATATACACATTCCCTCCTGATTAATATAAGTGCAATGAGACAGCGAATATCATAGGATGATTTCTCTAGAGGCCTTCTGTCATTAGCATGAAAATGGGCTGAATTGGTGGGTAGAGATGCACCATAAAATTAGGCTATCCATTTCACTGAGACAGTCAGTGGGATTACTTCATCAGATGATAGGGGCATCATAGACTAGTGAAAGGGGCCTATCCTAAAATGGAAGACTCTTCCATGGTACCTTGGGGCTTACAATATGATGGATCTACACYTACCAAACAGAAAGGTTTAACCTAAAATGGAAATGAACCATGTTTGATGGAGGTCAAATGGAATCTAACATAGGGAACTTCCTTCATGTCCTCAATCTCCTCAGGTGTTTTGGGAAACATACCCATGGAAAGAGTGAGTCCATACCTGAAAGGAACATTTCCTTTCTTGGATTTCTGCATACTGTATCTTTTGACTATTTTGTCAATATAAGTAAATTGTGATAATCCTATTATCCTCTTCGATCTATCTCTATAGAGTCGAAGTCCCAAGATATAAGAGACTTCTCCAAGATCTTTCATGGAGAATTGCTATAAAAGTCATACTTTCACCGTAGTCAACATTCCTACATCATTCCTAATGAGTAGAATATCGTCTACATACAGAACCAAGACATAACCTTATCCCCACTGATCTTCCTGTAAACATAGGGCTCATCTGGATTTTACTCAAAGTCAAACTATTTGACAGTAGAGTCAAACTGGACATTCCATTTGCATCCAAGATGAGCCTTGTAGGTCTCCTTATAATCAATTCCCTCTTTTTGAGTGTACCCTTTCACCACAAGACGAGGCTTGTAGGTTTCCACCTTACCATCGGGGCCCTTCTTCCTCTTATAGATTCATTTGCAACCAATTGCTTTTACCCCAAGGGTTGGATCTACCATAGTCCAGACTCCATTGGTCTCCATTGAGTCCATCTCAGTTTTCATGGCATCTACCCACTACAAGGAATCTATGTCCAACATAGCTTCCGTATTAGTCACAGGATCCTCCTCACTGGTCGTGGCTTCAACCAAGTAACTCTCTTGGTTATAGCCATAACGAATTGGAGGCATGGATTCCCGGGTAGATCTCCTAGGTTGGTTATTAACTGGAACTTGTGGAACATCTTCCACTACACCTGAGCTCTCTTCATCAAGAACAACTTGACGATGATTGTTCAGGATGTAATATTCCTCCAAGAAATGGGCATTTCGACTACAGAACATCTTCTATTCTCCTGGGTCATATAATAAATACCCTACAAAGCCTTTTAGGTAACCTACAAATAGGCAACGACTGGTCTTAGATTCTAATTTGTCAGTAGTTGTTCTTTTAACATGTATCGGACAACCCCAAATCTTTAAGTGTCTTACACTTGGTTTCTTACTGGTCCAAAGCTCATAGGRAGTCTTTGGAACGGATTTGGTTGGAACCCGGTTCAGCACGTATATCATAGTCTATAATGCGTAACCCCAAAAGGATGTTAATTCCGAGTGTACAAGAACTGATCGGACCATATCCAATAAAGTCYGGTTCYTCCTTTCTAACACACTGTTTAATTGTGGTGTAGCAGGAGAAGCTAATTGTGATACTATCCCATTTTCCTTTAAGTAGTCCCTGAATTTCTTAGAGAGATATTCACCTCCTCGATCTGATCGAAGGACCTTAATGTGTCTCTGCAACTGTTTCTTGACCTCTTGCTTGAACTCTTTGAACTTTTCAAAGGATTCATACTTGTGTCTTATTAGGTACACGTAACCATATCGAGAGTGATCATCGGTAAATGTTATGAAACAAACATATTGGTTACGTGTCCTAACATTCATGGGACCACATACATCAGTATGTATAAGGTCAAGTGTGTATGTTGATCTTTTAGGCTTACCGTTAAATGGTCGTTTCATCATCTTACCATAAAGGCAAGGTTCATAGGTTGGAAGATCTTCTACAGTTAGAAAATCTAAAGGACCATCATTTACCAACCTTGTGATACGATCTATGCTAATGTGGCCAAGTCAGTAATGCCACAGGCACGTGGGATTAACTGTATCATAGGTTCTTTTCTTGGGGTTATTATCCGACGTAGTTTCGGTTATATTTGTTTCTAGAAAAGGATAGAGAACATAGATACCATTCTCAAGTTCTCCGTATGCGAGGAATTTGTTATTTTTTTTGATAGTAATCACATTACTAAAGAAAATAGAATATCCATCCACATACAGTTTTGAAAAAGAAATCAAATTTCTTCTAAAATTGGGTACATAAAGACAATCTTTTAATGTAATTGTTCCTTCTCTGAAATACAATTCTATAGTTCCTATGGTTGTAGCTGCAATGTTTGTAGAACTCCCCAATTAAAGAACCACTTCACCATCACTCAGTCTTCTGCTTGTCCTGAACCCCTGCAATGTGTTACATGTATGAGTAGAAGCCCTGGAGTTAATACACCAGGAAGCAGAAGTCAYCAACATATTGGTTTCTATGACAAAGGATTCAAAATTAAGTTGTTTCTTGGTCTCCAAGTACTGAGGACAGTTCCTCTTCCAGTGGCCAGCCTGTTTGCAGAAGTGACAAGCATCTGATGCCTTGTCCTTCCTCTACTTTTTAGGCTTGCTAGTTTTTTTTGAGGTTTCTTCTTTGCCTTCCTCTTCTTCTTGCCCGATTTGCCACCTTCAACAAGTATGGCAATGGACTCATCCTTCTTTATCAGTTCTTTGGYCCTCTGCAACATATTGCTGAGTTCCTAAAGGCGTTTAGCTTATTCATATTGTAATTCATTATGAACTGATTGAAGGAATGAGGCAAAGAGTTCAGGATGGCATCAACTTTGGTGACATGATCTAGCCCAGATCTAAGAGCTTCTAGTTCATTGATGTAACCCATCATCTTAAGACAATGGTCATGAAATAGTTGGTTCCTAGACATTTGTGTGGTCACAAACCGTTTTATGACCTTCTAACGAGTAGAACGATTTTGCTCTTCATACATTTTCCTTAGACTATTCAATATATCTTTGGACACTTCGATCTGATCGAATTGTCGTTGTATTTGATTGTCTAAGGAGGCTATGATATAGCACCGGGCAAGAGAKTTTTTCTCCTCCCATTCTTAATATTCCCTCCTACGGGCCTTAGAAGCCCTATCACCCAGACAATCTGGAGCAGGGTTCTTAACAACCTTGTCCAATTTCTCGGATGTCAGGACTAACATATGGTTACGATACCAGTCAACGTAATTTGGGCCATTAAGCTTATTGTTGTCCAACAGTTTGGCGAATTGTCCGTTTGCCATTTCTGATAAAAGTCAAAGCAAATATTAGTCCACAACCTGATTTGATTCATGTTTTCTACATAGATATGGCTTTTAATATATGTTCCATTTCCATTTGTTCATCTCTTAGATTTCCCTCCTATCTCAGTGACGGTGATTGCAAACTATGTCTCTGGAAATGTGAGAAACCACATAGGGTGCATGGAGCCAACTATTTTAGCTGGATAATCCCACCACCTTCTATGAAGGATCACATCCACTCGTCTCATGAGCTTTCCCTTTGGCTTCTGTCAAACAAGGTTCATTATCATTTTAGGTTAAACCTTTCTGTCCAGTGAGCATTTACCCATCATATTTGTGAACACCAAGGTACCGTGAGAGTGTCTTCCATTTTAGGATAGGCCCCTCCCACATCGGTCTATGACGCCCCTATCATGTTATGAAACAATCCAACAGATCCAGCAGCAAATGAATAGCCCAATTTTATAGTAAATTTCCTCATTACTAAAGGACCCATCTTCATGTCAATGATGGAAGGCCTTTAGAGAGTTTATCATATGAATCTCCCTATCACATGCACTCATATTTCAGTGGAGGGAACGAAATATTACGCTCTAGTTTTATTTAGGTCAAACCAAAGTGGCTCCCACTGACTTTCTCAAAGCCAGATTTAAATGGGCCCTAAACGGCTAGGGTTTCGCATAGTTCCTCTTGGGGAGGAAGCTGATGTGGGGCCCAAAAAATGGGGAGATCATCAAATGATGTACRTAAGAGCCACTATCGAAATAATCATGGGCCAAGTACTTATGGTCCATGTACGTAGCACATCACACATCCATACATCACATGCATGAAATGAATTGATCCAATCAATTAGAATATCTATAAAAACCTTAATTAATTAGATTAAATCAGTATCAGCCCAACAGATCCCATAATGTTATCATATAACATTATCTAGGTACATGGGTTGTACTACAAAAAGCAGTTCGGCCCATGTAGCTAAATTAGGGCTGATTCAGTTTTATCATATTAAATTTAAGTTTTACAGAGGTGGGCCGAATTAAAACTTAAAGTGGGCTATCAACCCTCTGGCCTGAATTGAATTATGGTTAGAAAAAACCAACCCCATCGAACCAACAATTTGGTGCAACCAGTTTGGACGAAATCTGGTGTAAATCGGCCTAAGTTTTGGTGTCCAGTTCAAGATTTAATTCAAGAATAATGATCTAAAAATAAATTATTTCAAGATAATCAAATTATCAAGAAACAAAAAATCAGAGGGCTGCACTATGATTTTCTTGAATATCCTACAAACCTACAAAGAACAGTTAATTGCAGATTGCAGAATCGATATCTACAAAATCGCAGATCGCAGAACTTGTTTCTCCCCTATTGCATGCTCTAGCGATCTCCAAATGGAAAAAAATAGAAAAACCTAATTTTTCTATTATTACATCACATCAAATTCCTATACAATTTGTCTAAAAATAAAAAAAAAAATTATTTACAGACTAGAATTGAATAGAATAGAAATCGTAGGGTGTGCCAACCTTGGCACCATAAAGATTCAATCTCCATCACATGTGCAGCCCAAAAATTCAARAAAAATTCACAGAACAATTCTATAAATTTCATAGAATAATAAAGATTTATTTTCCAGATCATCTGGCCAAAATCTGGGAACCAATTCCTAGAAAAAACGCTAACT